>JAQYXR010001913.1:0-19368 GCA_030545055.2 Neoaliturus tenellus | reverse complement strand
CTTGATTATCATCTTGGAAAACAAAATTTTGAAAATAAACTTATTAGTAGTGTGTTTTGGTTACCGCTGGCTCAGGTCAGCAACCCCGGAAGCCATGCGCCGGGGCACACAGCTTCCGGTCGGTTAGAGAATGTATTAGAGGAGGGGGAGGTACGCATAAATTAAAAGTTAGTTCAAAATTGAAATTCAATTTGATAAGTGGGTTACGGAAAGTATGTCAAGGTCACCCCGAGTAAGTTTTAAAAAAGCCTATCCCGCTACCACAGGAAATAGTTCTGAGAGTCGAACTACCCGGTGATAGCGGGATAGGCGGATTTAATTTTCTTTGAACTTTATTCGTAAAAAAAAGAACAGATACAATCAATGTGCAATACAGGTTGAATTCTTGTGATGAAACATGGAGTTGTAAAAGCAAACGCCGACGACGAGGATGAGGTAGAGGCAGAGTCCCCAGATGACGTACTTGACGAGCTTGAAGAAACGGAATACCTCGAGTTGGTTTTGCCGTTCCAATCCCAATCGTTTAATTTCCAATTTCAATTTTTCTTCTTTCATCTTTTCCTCTTCCATCCTTGTGACGAAGGAAACTTCATCCATCATATCCATCATTAGTGTTGTTATTTGGTGTTTGAAATTTGGAAGCAAGTGATGTCGATAGTTCAAATGTTGGAGACGAAATGAGAAGTTAAAGCGAGGAACGTTAGTTAAACGAAGAAGCGGTGGGGGGAATTTAATTACACCGAAGCGGTGGGGGAGTTGATTTACAACGAAGTGGTGGGGGAAGGAGGTTGCTCACCATTTGTTTCCGTACTTGCTGTCGTCGTGTCTGATTGTGGAGGTGTTAGCGGAGTAAGATTTAGCAAACTATCTTCATCAGAACTGTCAACCTTATCACAAATAGGACAGGCGTAAGTTATTTCCAGACTCATTTTAACAGTGTTGAATTTACTAACAATTTCGTGTAAAGTATTAAATATCTCTTGCAAATCTTCTTTAGAATTTACTTCGAAACTAGAATTCATTCGTGCCAACGGAGAGTTGTTCATCGTGCGAGAGTCGGTGAGTGAATGAAGATCGGTGCTTAGGAAGGAGGCCTATTTTTCGGTGAGCATGAGCTTGTTATTAAGTAAATAGCTAAGTTCCTCTTCTTCGTCTTTCAATTCAAATATCTTAGCTGAAGTAGTAGCCCTTGTTTCGTCTTCACTCGATGACGAAGAAAATCGAAACACCCTAGCTGAAGTAGTCGTTGTTTCGTCCTCACTCGATGATGAAGAATATTCACGAGGACGTAAATAATGAACATCAAGTCTGATCCATCTCATAGGATATCTATCCATGACAGAGAGCAAATTTTGAAATATTTCCTCCAACTCTTCCCTGTCAGTTATTATATGTTGAAACTTGACGAAAGGCGATCCCATGTTGTTAGTCGGAGTGTTGAAAGTGAAATAATTTCAAAGGTGGATTCAATAAGATACAAAATTTAAACAAATGGTGGGGGGAAAATCTAAAAGACTTATGGTAGGGGGAAATCTAAAAAACTAATGGTGGGGGAAAGCTCAAGGTCATCCAATTGAAGTTTTAAAAAATAGTGTAAAACCGAACTTACACATTTGATGGTTCTACAGGATCGGAATACCAATCTGATCTGTATTTACATCTCATTATCATATGTGTACAAAAATCATTTTGATGAGACTTGGTGCGTTGACAATGAGCTAGATCGAGAGGATGAAATTTGAAACATCTTTGAGGACAGCATGTATGAAAATATCTTGATTTGTAAAATTTGAAGGTTCGCAATTCTGGTGGCGGTAGTTGTTTTGTTTTGCACTTGCAGTAACAAGATCCAAAGAATTCACATTTAGTGCAAGCTAACCCGTCCACCATCATTGGTCCTAAATCTGTACATTGTTGTTCACAACAGTAACGGGGTTCGTATTTGTATTTTTGTTCTTCCATGTTGACGCTGCTGTGTCCAGTGAAAGAATAAGAGCTTATAGTGTTGAATAGCGAGTTTTATGTACTACAAAAAGTGGTGGGGGGTAATTTCAAGGTCATCCAAACGAAGTTTTAAAAAATTATACCTTACTAATGTAAGGAATGTTGATACTTAAGAAGTTTATTTCTTTTTATCTTCTTCAGACTTTGTCTGTTTGTTTTCTTCAGACCTTTTCTCTCTCTCCGCTTTAGCCATAGCGATAAGTTCTTCAGTTGATAGTGGATGTACTTCAGGAAATTTCAAAATTAACTTAGCTTGATATCCTTCTTTAGTTAATATTTCTAAATCTTCAGTCATTTGTTCAACTGTATTGTAATCTTTTCCATAGATTTTTCCATCAAGTTCAATCATCATTCTGTATAACATCTTTAAAAATTAGGTGTTGACGCAGCGACAGTCGGGAAGCGAATGATTAGTTTTTACAAAATATCACCCCACTTGACGTTGATCACGTGATTCCTTAGTTCTATTTGTTAAAAGTTATTTAACATTGGTAATACTTGTGGAACTTGATGTTATGTTGACCAGTCGGCGATGAAGATGTTGTAGGTTGTGTAGAAAGAAATACTTCATCATCGCAATATTTTGTTTTAGTAAACATCCTTATATTAGTAGCACTAACATCAACAGTTAAATGATAACCACCGGTAAGTAAAACTCGCATTTCGTTTGTTAAATCTTCAAGTTGTTCAAAACTTGTAATGGTGTTGGTATCGTAAGATGCACACTTAACCTTTAGGGACATGTTGAAGTTTTGTATTTAGTGATAGAGAGCGAGATGCGTACGGTACGAAAGGTAGTCGTAGACTGATGAATTTCACAAGTTAATTTTCACTTTTATTATCACACAAAATTGGGTCAAGGTCATCCCGTGGAATTTTTAAAAAAGCAACATATTGCTATGTATAAAGACATAACAATATGTTGCTTCTTTTATTTTTTCTTTTTTGTTTTATATTATCTTTATTGAGAAACCATTACAAACACATATATTTACAATACTATGTACAAACTAATTAGTAGAAGGTGTTACATGAATAGTTAGTTCAGTTGAGTTGTTTCCACTCGGTCCGTGTGAAACCAAATAGAGTGCGCCGGGTTGAATAACACGAAGATCTTCATTCTGTAGAAGTTGTACGAATCGTTTCGGTAGGAATATCTGAAACTTCGGTTCGTCACCAACTGTATACGGCGCCTCGCTCAATGTGCAATTAATAGCATCGCCCACTGAAGTGTCCATCTTCTTGATTGTATGTATGATATAATGTTTTTCTTCTTTTAGTTCCGAACATCTCTTCGTTGGTAAGATTGTTGACTTCGAATGAGCGTTGAATTGATCAACCAAATTCTGAAGGAAGTTCTGCGATGCCATCTTAATGTTATTGTTAATCTTGTTGTTAATAATAATGTCCGTCGGAGATGTTGTCTCTTCGGAGGTTCGAGTAATACTCATGCTGCGTCATGGTAGCGCTCTCGCTTTTATTGTCGATGTTACCCCCACCATTCTGTTGAAGGAAATTATTCAGGCGGTAAGCATTCTTCAAAGCGCACTGTGACCTTCGATGTTTAAAACTCTTTGATGAAATACAAAGTTCATTAAAGTAGCATTGGAAATCTCTATCCATCTTTGCATTAATCACTTCGTTAGTTGTAAATGATTGTATCCAATTAGCTTTTTCCAATCCCCTTGTGTAGATAGTTTTGAATTCTTTGCAATAATGATTCATAATGTGCGGCATCATGTTATAATTAATAAAACCTTCATCCCATCTTAAGTTGTGAAAATGTTTGTTCAACCATTTGTTTGTAACTTTCGCTTTAGTTGTTAGTCTACTGAATGGTAATGGAGGTTTAAATAAGTAATGATAAACTACAGATGTGTTCATATCCAAAATTACTAATTCTTTGATAATAAAGTTTCCATCATTACCTCGAAAAGCTTGAAATTCAATTATACCTCTTTTAACATCCATTAAATGTGGCGTATTAGAAAACGAAACCCGTTTGTTCATGATGAAGTCTCATCAGCAACTGACTACATACACGATTGTTCTTCTTTAACTTCTTGCGCTTCTTCGTCGATATTAAAGTTGGTGTGATAGTTGTTCAATTGTCTCCACATATCCACTTCTTGAGGTATTCGATTAAAAATAGAAGTATCCACAGGACCGTATAAAAGTGGAACGAAAGGTTGTCTGTCCAATGTATCGATTAGATAGTCTTTGATTATTGCACTTGAAAATATTAGTTGTTTTAAATATCTGGTGACGGGACCGGTAGTACAACTTAAAGTGTAAAATTCTTCTTTTGTCAAATGTAATTTTACATCATGTCTAGTTAAATCTCTGAAGCGAACGATATGTCCTCCACGATGTTTGACTATATCAACTTCAATATTTGATTCTAATAAACTTAATCTTGTTCTTCTTCCAAATGTGTTGTTACTTAAATAACATTCCAAAAGATGTAGATGTTTCATAAATGATTCCCAAGAAGTTTCAGTAAATGAAACCATTTTATTTCCATGATTTAAAATAACAATCGGTGAGTAATCCAATGTTTTTAAAATTCCAACTGATATATTTTTCGTCATGCATGCAGAAATGGGGTAGAAAATTCGAAGAAATACTTCTGTTAAAATATTTGTTGTAATGTTAACTTCAATCTTCTTTCTTTTTACTTCTTTTTCAACCTCTTCTTTTTCTTCTTCTTTCTTCTTATGTTTGTTAAACTTGAGGAATTCATCCATTTCTCGTTCAACTTGTTTTTCTATATCAGAACTATTATCATCATCAACCAGAGGTGTATTTTCTTCTCCGTTAGTAGAACTCATCTTGCGAACGATGCTTCCCATACGACGGTCGAAGATATAATGAAATTTCTACTTATTATTTTCTCTCTTTTATGTTTTTTGTTAAATCTTAAACTTTATACAATTACGTTGTACTAATTCTTCTTAAAGTACATTCTTCACAATTCCGGTTAGCGGTGTGTAAGTAACTATTTTATCGTGTAAAATTAAGCAGTATGCCGAAGTTCCATCCGCTACTGGTTCTTCAAATTCCATTTCAATTTTTATATCCACACTTGATGATTTTACCGATTCATTCTGTTTCGAACAATCGATTACAATTATCGGAGCCTTGGAATAATACTGGTCAGGTGATAATAGCGGTGTATTAGTTTTTCCATAATATGACGATTGAAATCTTGCATACATATCGTATAAAATGGAAAAACGTTTTTTGCTGAACATGACATTTAAATTGTCATATGGAAAGAATTGAGAATTTAGGAAAACCTTACAATTCTTTATTTTACAGTGATCAAATTGACCAGCATTTGCAGTGATAACATCTTTTCGCTTAGTTTGAAAACCAAGTATTATATACCTTGCTCGTTCCAAGTAAGTTGATGTCTTGACGGTCCATGTTTGTCGTTCTGTCTGAGGTAGTGTAGGATATTCATGGAATTCCCAACTTCGGAATGGCATTACAATATCACGGTCAGATTTTAACTTCCTCAATAATACGATTCTATGTTCATCGGCCAATCTTACATGAGGTACTCTCCACACAACTTTATCCAACTGTAGTTGCCATTCTAGTTTATCTTCTGTAGTTGCAGGTTCTGCAAGTATCAAGTCCTTGTTAGTTGAAGATCTCAGTAATACCAACTCTTGTTTGACATTTATTATTACTCGTTTGTAATCTTCAGCAAATCCCAAAAGCAATCGTAAAGGTACATGAAAATCAAAGTGACCGTTGGAAGCTGGTGTTATAGTGTCTTTATCAGGGGCAACCCATCCGGCGATGACTATTGAATTTTTCTCATGCGGTGTTAATGATGTTAATCCTTTCAATGTCGTTGTTATACCAACCTTTTTTGTTGAATCAACCGTAACCCCTGATATTTCATATCTTATTTCATCAAAAAGGTATGCCATCGGGTTATTTATAAAAGGAACCGTTGAAGCAGTTTTTCCATCCAATTTAAGTACTCGTCCTTCAATGTACAAATAACTTTCGCACGGTAACGTGTAAATATCTTGTTGTTGAATGGGAATCCTTATTTCATCGTTATTGTTTAATTTTGATGAAGTGTAAGGGTTGTGCGTGTGATATTCCTTCTCCCATAGTGTTTCGTCGAATGTCGGTCCTTGAGATATATCCAGGATATCCATCGTTGTTAAGTTTCAATCCAATCTTCTGTAGAAAACGAATGTTGTCCGATGTTAACTCTTCCAATGTCGAGGAGCTACTGAGCTCCCGACCCTTCCGTTGCGGTTTAAATGTTAATCCCATGTCGACTTTTATGTTGCCGCTCTGATGTGTAACCGTATAGTAATTGTTTCTCCTCTAAAGTCAACACTAACACCGTCTTGATCCAATATGTTCAGTACGATGTCTGAAATGAAACTGGTGTTTAACGGTAAGTATATTAAGTTTTGTGGCTTTTCAACAATTTTAAAACCGGGAGCTACTGTTGGATAAAATGTATGTAAAATATGCTGATTCACTCCCTCTCTATACGATCCGTGTATAATATTACACGTTACATCGATACTATTTACTTTTAATATTGTTACAGTTGTATTACCTGAATGAGTTGTTCCAGGAGTTAAGATCTTTTTTGTTGTATCTGTAAATCCAAGTAAACTGCCAATCGAATGTTTCAAGCTGACATCAATATAGTATTTCGAAGTTATTTCTGCTTTTAAAGTATTATTGTTTCCTTTAACGGTGATATTTTCTTCTCCGAGTGTTTTTTGTAGTAATTGGTTTATATCATCAATTTCATAAGCTCCAGTTGGAAATGTAATTATTTTCAATTCTGAATATTTTCCTGAAGCATCCTTAGTTTCATAATAATGTAGTAAATTGTTCTTTCCTTCCGTAACATTAGGAATTGAGTTGTAGGTAGTCAAATCAAGTAATGCCGCTTCCCATAATCTTTCTTTGGATAGACGCAATGCTGGGAACAGCGTACTTTTCAATGTGGATGAATTTCCACTCAGGGACACTGTATACGATGACATCTCAAAGCTGACTGACACTCTTCGCTAGAAACTCCAAACATAAATGTCCACATATTTCAGTATTGTCAGGTTGTTCCCTTTTATAGTTGTAAAAAATATTTTTAGAGTTTCGAAAATAATGTTGAAGTTCTTTTGGCGGTGGTAGATTGCCAAAACTGTCAAAGTAATAAACGGTTTGTCCGAGTTTTTTATAGCATACCCAATGAGTACCTGGACCATAGGTGGAATCCAAATTTACTATTCCAGTTTCATTTTTCCATATTGTAATTGGTAATTCATCTTTCATAAAAACTCCTCGAAAGAATGGTATTTTTAAACATTTTACATAATCATTTAATTGATGATTTGTTAAAGCTTTATTTGGAATTATCAATTGATTTTTCTTATTTAGTACACACGGTACGGTCTTAGGTATAAACCTGCTCCGTTTTTTACCATTGACCAAATAGAAGCTTTCTTTACTTTTGCTTTACGAGTTCTACGACGTCTCTTCCTAATGTTTCCTCCTCTTTTGGGAGCTCTTCTCTTTGCAGGTCTTCCTCTGCGACGTCGTCGTCTTCCAGCACCAAATTTAGCTTTCGTCTTCATGGCTGTAGTTACTGCCCAAGCCGATGCTTTTTCTGCAATACTTGCGTCACTTGACTTTACTCTTTGCCAAGCCTTTTCCGCTAGAATTTTATCCGCTATTGATCTATTCGTTGAATCTTTATACTTTGAATATGCTATGTCGTGTTCTTTGCAAGCTTGATCTAATTTATTAATTCCAGGATCTCCTCTTGCTAAACGTTTTGCCAACTTAGTTCCAGGTCCACAATATTGATAACCTCCGGGCAGATGTAATTCGTATGGTAAAGCGTCTATCGCTCGATTTACAACAGCACCAACAGGAATCCGTTTGAGCAGGGATAATGCAGCTGATGTTATACCACGTCCTCTCTTGCCAACGTCTTGACGACGACTGAGCGATACGGTCTTCATTATGCTGTTTTATGTAACCAACGTCTTCACTCTATGAAATACTTTATGATAATGAATCCTTTTTTTTTGTGTATTCTATACTTAAATATTCATAAGTTTTACTGGTATCTATCAATGATTTCATCTTTAATCCATTGGTTTCTCTGAGAATCTTCGATTTTATTGTGTTTCATCGATGCATTAATCAAATGATTATGCATATCAATAACTACATTACCTACAAGATTCATTACATACTCTACATTAGTAGCATCTTTGTTACGTGTAGGATTATCAAGATATGTGATACGTTTACCATTACATGTATACGCAGATGGATCGTTTGTAGAGGTTGCTATAACTTGATTAATAGTAGCAACATCATTCGGAGCTATTCCTGCTGATATGTTAGATATTCTTCTATTTTTTCCATCATATACGTTATTTATTTTATCTAAAACTATAGTTTGTTTTACAACAACACAATCCTGATCATCTTTACCAGATTTAACTTGGGTTAATCGTCTACCTTTACATATAAAATTAACACCAGTAGCTGATAGTTGTGGTACTTGTGTTAAAATAACAGCATCATGTTCTTCCGTGCCTAAACTTATATTTGACAATCTTTTATTTTTTCCATCCCACTTGTCATTTTTTAGTTGTAGTAAGGTAAACTTTTCACTTCCTTGCATAAACTCATCACCTTTCTTTGACACCACCTGATTTTGTTTAACAAAAGCGGATGTTCCTTTTTTCAAGCTTTCATTCATTTGTCTCACGGTAGCAGCATCCGATGGAGTTGAACCATCTTCCAGATTGGACAACACTTTTCCATGACAATTAATAACAGCACTATTATATAAAATACAATTATCTTTAATGTATTTTATATTAACACCATCACTTTCTTCTTTAGGATATCCAATATCGTTTATAGTATATTTATAGAAGGAAAATCCATCTTTTTTCTTTTCTGGTATTACAGAGTGCAAATAACGCTTATTAATTGTATCTGTATCCTCGGTTGGATCTGCCACATTAGTTATTTTATAATTTAAAGCATTGTACCTTTTTCCACTTTTAGTCTTTTCCAACAGTAAAGCGTATTCCATCGCAGTTAGAAAATAGCCTTTATTAACAACATCTCCATTGTTGACTGGTTTTGCAACGTTAATAACCCTGTGAGATTTTGCATCATACAGTTGGTTATTGTCAAGTTTTAAACTTGTAGATGTTTCCTCCTTTACTGTTTTTAAATTTGTTGCATCTCCATCTTCTTCTGGATCTTTAACAAACTTTAAACGTTTATTATTTATGTTATAGTCACCTTCGGGTGTTTGCGGTAATCCACTTCTTTTTCTGTTTTCTCCAACTTGAACTCCTAACGCGGAGTATCGTCCGAACTTGTCGACGCTCATGTTAGAACTGACACATTATACTCCTGTAACTCTTATATATCCGCGGATAATTATACGATTATGCCGCGATTCCTGAGTTCGTCAATCAGAGCTACCCATTCATTATTTAAACCTGTATGACCAGCTTCCATGGCTTCATGCAATAGTCTCATTCTATCAACCAATTTATTGATGTCGTTGTAGTAAATCACATTCGTATTGTATAGATTTTTTCATCAATCCTTTGCCAGATGTTGAAGTATCTCCTTTACTCTTTTTACCATGTTGTTCAAGAAGTGATAAATCCATAAGTGATAAAGATTTTCTTTTCAGTGGTTGTCTCACCGCTGGTGCAGTACGTAATGTTGGCAATTTTCGTGGAGGAAACAACTTTTTTTATAACGATGTTATATTTTGTTGCACGTGAACGATTAATCATTGCATCCTTTAAGTAGTTTTCTTTTATGAGCGTTAGTATTTTGTAGAATCTCCTTAAAAACACTTAAATCTTTGGATGAATATCTTAGTGGTATGTTTTTAAAAATTAATTCATATAGTCCTTTTGTTCCTTTATATTTATGCTCACCAATAATGATGTAATCGTCTTGTGTTATTTCAAGCTTTGAATCGCCGATCTTTAATTCATTCCCATCAATTCTTGCTCCGTATACATGTGATCTACTCAAATTCGGGTTTGATTTCATGTCATGTAGCATTTTCATTATATATTTTCTTCCAAGAGGTCCATGTTGTAATATATCGCTACTCAATTGAGTTAAATTTGGAATAGATTGTTCAGCTTCAGGTATTGGCTGTTCTTCTTCCTTTTCAACAATTGGTTTCTTCTTCTTTTGTTTCTTCTTGTTCACTAGCACTTGTATATGAATCATCATCTTCTTCTTTTTTTATTGCTTGTACTTCTTGTTTAGAAACTGGTAGTAAAACATCTCCTTCATAACGAGGTTTACCAATAGTTTCTGATATTTGTTTTAAAGGTTCCGTAATAGGTTTAAATGTAGTCTCTAGAAATTCTTCTCTTTCACTTAAACCCATCCTCAATGCACGATTTTTCATCCTAATAGAATCACTGAGTGATTTTATTTCTTTTAATAGTTTTTCTTGATTCGCCATGTTTACACTGTGAAGTTCAACGTGTAACTAGATGTAGCACTGGTAGTTCAACGCATAAATACAAATTTATCCAACCCTATACGATATCTACCATTTTTAATATCTTCTTCCTTCATAATAACGAGAAACCCATATTTCTCATTCCATGCTTTGCCGCACATCTCTTTAAATTTCTCAAATGTCATATCCGCATTTACATGATCATTATATATATGTTTTAAATTTGTTTCATCTTGCTTGAAGATGATCAACATATTTGCATTGTCTCTTATGAGTTGTTTTGGAATCTTACTGTATGTTTGACCAATATAAATGCTATCGATATTATGATGTCTTCCCATAGCGAAGTAATTCCTTATAGTGTCGTGATTTTCACAAGACACATCATCAAAAATAAAAATAGAAAATGGTTTTGCTTCATTTGGTTGCATAATTGTTTCGCTGGCATTAAACTTGTAGAAATTCACTTCAGGTACACTTGCAAGTACTTTATCCAATAATTGATATTTTGGTTGTTGCAATGATTTTGAAAAAATGTATATATTGTTAAAACGCAATCCTTTAGGATTTGTTATAAGGTTAAAAACAACATTAGTTTTTTCCACAATTTGAAGGACCAGTTATTAGACATCTTATCGTATTTGGTAGTAATTCACCATGTTTACCATGATTTAACTTATCATTGTCAACTGTCAATTCATCAATATTATTGATATTAAATCGATCTTTTTGTTGTACAATCTCCATCTTGTGTCAAGGTTAAAACACACAATGAGCTATTAAATTACTATACCAAGTCTTTTGAAGGAATCCATGAGTCTTCACTTTTATCGAATCCTAACCACCGGACTTTAACCATATCCTTTTTCCTTTGTAAAACCTTCTCAACAAGATATACATCACCGACATTTGATTTCAACAATTCATGTCCGTAGAATCCACCTTGAAGTAATTCACCCTTGTTATCCTTCAATAAGTAAGTTTCAGGTATAGTTGGTTGCACTTTATAAACTGTAAATACTTCATTAGTCCAATTTGGTAGATATCTTTTACTAAATACACCTTTGTATTTGCTTATACGAACTTTATCGTTGACCTTAAACTTTTTTGGTTGCAACCTTTCCAATTTAGGTGTTGTATTATTTCTGATGCGTTGTAATACAACTTTAGCATTAGCACTGTTTACTTGGATAGGTTTCATTCCGATGGTACGATGATATTTGTTGTTATATTCTTTTATAAGTTGTGGTAATATGTCATACCACACGTATGATCCTCGTTTTGAAAATTGTTTGTACATCGCTCCTTTCAATGTTCTATTGAATCTTTCAATTATTGAAGCTTTAACTTCAGAATTTGTAGAATAATGATTTATTTGATATTTCTTCATCAAAGCTCCAAAATCTTTATTAAAATATTCTTTTCCATCATCGGTCTGTAGATGTTTGATTTTGAATTTATTTCTTTGTATCGTTGTTTCCATAGCTTTAGTAACACTCTTACCAGTCTTATCCTTCAATGGTAAGGCGTCAGCTATTTTAGTAAAACAGTCTATAATTGTTAAAATATATTTAAAACCTTTGTTTAATTTACTGTGCGGTATCATTTCAATTAGATCAGCTTGATAAAGATCATTCATTCCCTTAATAACTGTACTTCTTCTGGGAAATCTTCTTCTTGCTGGTTTATGTAGTTCATTTACAATCTTGTCCTTCACACTTTCCATCTTTAGGTGTTGCTTTTACACCGCTTGTAAAAATACTGATCCGTACAATAGTTCATTCTCTTTTATATAGTTTGAATATAGGTCAAGGCCATTTTCATATTAGTGTAAAAAAGAGGAAACATGGCATTGAGCTTACCATGTCCCCTCTTCTTTACGGAAAGGAAAAAGGAACAAGGTAGAGGACGAAGAACAGGTTTACTGGTCGATAGGGTTCAGGGAGTAGTGGCCGAACGGTAAAGTATTAATTTTATCTTCTAAAATATGGCGCTTGTCATCTTTGTAGCTTAATGCCCACTTTGTTTGTTTGACACTAAAAAGTTGATGATTATAACTTCTAATAGTGTTGAACGTTGCAGTTGTTTCGACATCTTCAAACAAACATCTTTTTATAATGTTCAAACTGTACGTTCTTCTTCAGGAAAGAGGTTTTTATTCCTTTGGCCTTTTTTGTGACTTGATGTTGATTCCTTTCGCTTATGTACAGTTGAAATGAATATAGTTTGGACATTAATGCTACAATTTCCATCATCGGTACACCATTTGTTTCATCCTTAAACTTTCCCAATACTTTCTTGTTTCTGTCGTTGTCGTAATTTGGATGGTCCTTGGGATAATCTGAAAAGTCGAAATCATCTTTATATATAAAGGTGCGTAAATCTTCGTACATGTCATTTGTTTTAATCCAGTAAATTAGTGCATCCGTATCCATATATGCAATACCAATGTTCTCTCTTCCATAATAGTTAACCATCTTCTTATAATGAAACTCGTACATGTGTGTTTTGGAAATATCCAAGATTGACATTCCAAGATACAAAGGACGATCCATTACAACTGACTTCTTGTTCATGGAAATAACAACTAGATTTTCATTAATAATTACAGATGAACCAAAGTTTGGTTGTTGCACTAATTTCTGTAATTTTACTGGATCAGTTACCAATTTGATATCCTTATGTTTCCTTTTGTTTTCCAAAGTCTTGCCAAATATTGCGTTGTTCATTAGTTTGAAGAAATCTTTTTGAAAACTTGATGTAGCGGCAGCTCTTCTTCTTGTGTTATTGTCAATGTACGGTTTTAACCAACAAGATTGAGAAAATTGTAGTACTCGATTAATTTTTGTAATTTTCAATCCCAAGTCTAAGGCCTGTTGTATCATCCAGTAGTGTCCAACATACCTAGACTTGTTGGTTAAAGTCATCAATAATTTCGGCCATCTTCCAGTTGGAGAAACTTCAGTCTTCGGGAGAAGTGGTAAATCGTAATGTTCGTCGTGAAGATGTTCGGGATATTCAAAATCGACGTCAAATATGTAACCCGTTTCTCCATATTTCGGTATATCCATTATGTTTCCAATTGATTCTGGGTCTATCCATTTGAAATTATCATATGGAAGAGGATTCGACATTGCCCATCCGTATAAGTTATTTGCATCAAAATAACCCAGGAATGTTGTTGGTTTTGATGCATCCATAATCGGGCAAATATTTGTTGTTTGCCTTAACATAACGTGTTACACTTTGCGTCAATCCTCCTCGAACTCCTGATTCTAACATCAACACCATATCTATATCTGTAAGAAGTTGTATTTTACAATTTGTTTCTTTTAACATGGCTTGCCACGCTAGTCCAGGCGAAGTGTACGAATGTAGAGGGTCTAATCCATATGACGCAAAACACGTATTTCTAAATTCTTCCATCACATCACATAATAAAGTCACATCTAATTTAACATAGAAGTCTGAATATTCCCCCAATGTTTTAAATCCTAATTCGTTCCATACTTTGCATGCATGATCATAATCATCTTGAGATATATCCATGTCGTACAGTTTACTTTTAAATTCTTCTTTTGGAGGTAGTGATGTTTCATTAAATCTTTCTAAACTGTCTATGTAATCATATGGGAAAACTCCTTTTCGAAGTACCAGATCCAGTTTATCGCTGTTTACAATCTTCTTCGTTTCGATTAAATCTTGTTTCCTTAGGTTTTCAGAAAGTTTGGGACAAACTCGACGGCAAAAATCGGTAGGAGTCCAAGAATCTTAATTTGACGTTTCCAACTTCTTTGGAAAAACTTATAAACTTCTCTGAAGTTTCAGCTAACACATCGATTTTTACCGTCGTCTCTTCCTAATTCAGGTATTATAAAATGAGCGTCGTACCCACTGAGATTATGCAGAACCACAGGAATAAATAGTGGTAAACGATAGCTCAAGTTGCATTTATTACAAGCAGCACCTCTGTAATAACCTGTGAGGTGGTCGTGATCTTTAACTTTATAATTCTCAATAGTAAAAATCATTTTTGCACAAGAAACAGTGAGTCGCATTTTCATGTTGAATTTCTTCTTCTTCGTCCATCGGTTTCATTGGTACAATATCTGTATATAAGCTTTGTGTATTTCTAGCTATTGAATATAGGTGATCAAGAAATATTTTTTCCGCATTTTCACCACGATATACTAGAGGTTCTGAAGTTAATCCATATCTGTTTAAATGTTCTTCTGATAATGTTGATTTGACCATTAAACAAAAACTGTTTGGTTTGTGCATTTGATACTTTACACTTTTTCTTGCTTCACAATTTTCATCTTCAACTGGAACAAGTGTTGATTCAAAATCTGCATACACAACTAAAGGGATACGGTATTGATGGTGAACTTTTTCAAATGAAACGAATGCTCTGCTTTGCGGAGGTAAAATAATCTTTGCTTCATAATTATTGTTACATAATCTTTTGTGCTCTTGTAACCATTCTCTTCCTTGTCTTCCTTCTCGTTGAAAATTAAAACATCTCTTGCAAATCAACTTTTTATTTCTATTTTTTGAAAGTTGCTTATTAACAAGAGAGTCAAATTTCTTTATGTACACATAGTGAGACACATCTCCTCGCGTTAGTAGTAGTAAATCCGTATGATCTGGTAGCTCTTCTTTTGCAATACGTAAAGGATACACTTTGTTTGAACTATCTAATGCAAAAACATTAATAGACGTGCCGGGATTTTTCTTTTCAAACTTTGATATATCTTTTGTAGAAACGGGATACGTTATTCCTTGAAAGTTATACCTGTGTCTTGCATCTTCATATTCTTGGTTGGGTCTACATGGATTTCGTAATACAAACTTTGACGTCATAGCATAGCGAAAACATTCATTATTTTCATTTTTGAACATTAATACAAGACTTAGAATTTTCAATTCTTTTTGGCAAAGGAATATATAACTAGATCCCATTAGTCCGTATCCATGTTTGTGAACTCTTATATCTAATCCTTCAATGCTTGTAAGACTCCATCCGGATCCTCTTCCTTCGTGTTCCTGAAGTTTGGTTAATATTTCTTCTATACAATTTTTCTACTATTGAATCAATGTCTGAACTTCCTATGATGGTTCGGTTTTTTGTTATGAATCCTCTTGGTGATAATTCTTCTTGTACATTTATAAACATAGCTTCTAGTAATAAACCAAATTTAAGGAAGTTCAATCTTTTCAATTCATCTTTTAAAGTTTTACTTATAATTGGTTTTGCTTCTTCAATAAATTCTTCTAGATTTAAGTCTTCATTTTGAATTTTATGATGCATTATGACTTTACCAGGTAATGCAAATACTTGTAGATTTGGTAAAGTAGTTGAAGGTCCTGCTAAAATTTCATCTTGTTCTTCTTGTTCTTCTGCGTTGTTGTGAAATAGTTCTTTATGTATTTCTAATAGAATATTATCGTTGAACGATTCCGAACATTTATCGCAACGATACATGTTTACTCTTCCAAATTTCGCCGAGAAATGAAATGGGCTCTTTTGTTCCTCCTTTTATAAAGGTTCCCCCACCACTGTTTCATCTTCATCTTCATCTTCTTCACTATCCGAGGAAAATAGTCTTCTACAAACCGATTGTTCATTCGTATTTTCTATTCCAGTTGGAGTTTCAGTTTGTACTTCTTCATATTCAAACGATGACGAAGATTCTGATATTACTACGCTTAAATCTTCATTCTCCACATCATTGATGCTTTCAACTTCTGATGTTATTAGATCTATATCCATATCATCTACGCTTTCTACTTGTGATGTTTCACTGATGTTATCCTCTTCTTCCATATTTAAATCTTCTAGTTGAATTTTTATACAATATTTCAACAAGAGGTTTCCTTGGATAATCGGTGTTGTCCACAGGAGCCATTTCAAGTAAATGAGGAATAACTTTTTGCGATTCGGCTTATATGATATTTTGATAAGTATGTCAAGGTCATTTTAGATTAAGCGAGAACTGGGAATAGATCACTAAGCGGCATGTTATTTCATTACCACAAAGTGATCTATTCCCCATTCTCTAAGAAGTGTTCAATCAATAGCCAAAGTCCAAATCCATTTCCTTTTTTATTTTAATCTTTTGTTACATAGTTTATTGGTTGACTGTTTGAATTTTCAATGTGTTGTCTTATTATTTGTTCCAATTCTTCTATTTTTGCCTGTTTTTATCATTAGTTCTGTACGTAATTCATTAATGTAATCAGCCGCTTTGTCCACCGTTCTTGTTCGTATTTCACCTAACATAACACCAGGAATCAATCTCTGTAGTCTGTAAAACTTAAACTTTATTCTAGACTCTCTTGCTTTAGCCATTTCTCGAAGCCTTTGTTTCTTATTGTCTTTACTTGTAGTCAAGTCCATACTCGTTACAAGTTCGCTTTCGGAATAATTCGACTATAGTAGGCTCGTCCTTTATACATTTTCCCCCCACCACTTTCAATTTCCCCCCACCCTACTAATATAGGTCAAGGTCATCCGATATAACGCGAGAACGAGGAATAGAGCACTAAGTGGCATGTTAGTCCATTACCACAAAGTGATCTATTCCTCGCTCTCTATTCTACATCTAATTTTTTTGGGTTTTGCTAATTTTTATACTTTTTTTGTTGTTTTTCTTTGGGAGGAAACGTGTGTGCAGATGTTACTTATGAGAATGTCCATTCTTCTTCAACTCTTCGATAGTGTCCAATAATTTTATCAAATATGCGTTGGTTTTCTGTAAAGTCTGTATTCTGCTACATCCAATTTCAATGGTAGGCACCATTAATTGTAATTTTGTCAATTCTATCTTTTCTCTCTTATATCTTTCTTTCATTCTTAGGTTTTTTCTTAGTCTTGCTGAAGATGGTGTTATTGGTTCATACATACAACTTGGATATGGCTTTGACATTTTCAACACTGATGTAGAAGACACTTGCAGCTGTTGATCTTCATAGTAGTTTGGTGTTGGAGTAGAAAAACATTTTGATTCTGAATTTTGTTGCCAATCTGAAGTTGAAAATACAGGTGTTGCAGAAGGATCAGCCATCTTTCACTGTTGCCGTACAAAGTGAATTCTTCTCTAAACTTCTGCTTCTTTTATCACACTTCCCCCCCACCACCGACTTATATGTTCTTAACCCCACCATAATAATACATACTTGTTTCTCACACTTTGTACCATACTTCTAATGTGACGTCCACATCTTCCTCCTTTAAGTATTTTATAAATTCCGGGCTTCTTGATGACACGCCAGGCATATTTAGATAGCTCATCACTTTGTGATGGCTTTCTTCATTATGTATATAACAATATACTTGCATCAACTTATGTTCTTGTTCTTTTGACGATACGAAATTTGCAACTGAAGTCCATTCTTCATATTTGATCTTGTAATGACGCACTTCAAATTCCATTATGTTTTTTTTAATTCCGAAACAATAATAAAAACTCTCCTCAGACAACCTGTATTTATACACGTTTCCCCCACCTAGCTATAACCCCCCCACTACTTTCCCCCTCTCCTTTATACGTGGAAGGGGTATTATGGTTTGAATGCACGATACTTAATAAATTCAAACAAACACTGTGCACAAATGTTGCAAATTTTATTACATGTTTGGAATTTCATTATTTGAGCTTTTACAAAATGAACTAACCTACCTCCATCATCTTGGAATTGATCAAAATCTAAAACAGACGCTTTTCCACAATCATGACACATTTTTGTACCGTCTTTAAAAGTATAAGCAAGATAAATAGCAAATCCATAATTTTCTTTCTTAAATTCAATGAGCATTTCACGAATTGCTTTAGGTATTTCACACTCATTTGCTCTTATGATGTAATGGTAAAGAAACCCATTATTGATAATTTCTTGTAAACACAGAACTAACAACCTATCCATCGTGTTAGACTTAAACTGATAGTCACATCTAAAACCTTTTTATTATATGATTTTCCCCCCACCACTTTTATATAGGTCAAGGTCATTGGATATCAAGCGAGAACTGGGAATAGATCACTAAGCGGCATGTTATTCCATTACCACAAAGTGATCTATTCCCCATTCTCTAAAAGGATTGTTTTGATAATTTAGATTCCTAATATTTCTTTTCCTTCCTCCTCACCTTTTTGAACTGTAGTATTACCAGACATGTGTGATATTAATTTCTTCATTTCCCGATTTTCCATTTCCAATTTCTTCAATTTTAAATCTTTTGCTTCGACTTGTAGTTTTAAATACTTGATGTAACTTCCAGCCCAGTGTAGAGTTTTCAATTTCGGTGCTCCCATTGCAATTCCGGGTATTTGAAATTGTAGTCGATTAAACTCCATGTTCATATCTTGTCGGTCTTGTTTTTCCTTTTCTAGTCTTTTTAATCTTTGATTCTCCCTGAACAAAGAGGTTGGATCACAAGGAATAGGACGAAACATTTTGGTCAACGATATCTTGAAGAATGAGCTTCTACGCAGAAAACCAACACATTTATGCACTTCCCCCTCCAACTTTAGGCTAGTAGTGGGGAGAATTACATTAACTTAATACTTATTTCCACTGTTACACTTGCTCCATTTTCAAAAAGGTATGTGTAAAATGGTTCTGGATACTGGTATTTTTCACGTCCTATATTTTCCTTAAGAAAGTTGAAAGCCAGTCTTTTCGAATATTCATTATGATATACTTCTCTTAAATTAACAAGAATTCCATCTTCCAGGAATTTCACTTGAATCATTGGTATTTTGCTGACATCATCTTTGTCTATCAGGGGTAGCCTGTAAGTGAACGTATTTGGTGGTAGACGTAAGGTTCTATTAAGT
>JAQYXR010001912.1:0-19396 GCA_030545055.2 Neoaliturus tenellus | reverse complement strand
TTCAAATTAATAACCTACAAAAGCCATTAAATCGATGGTATTGGAAATGTGTCAAACTCCGTTCTACATTGAAAGTAATTGTTTCAGTGCTATCGTAATTTGAAAGAATAAGCTACGCCTTATGGAATTAAATCAGCCAAATTCCTGTATTTTGTATAAACAACGTTGAAGTAAAATTTTGTTATTACTTTTTTTAATATGCTATCTTATTTTGAAGTAAAGATTAACTAAAGTAAAAGAATTATTTATAGTCAAAGAAAATTTATATCCAAGAAATTTCGCTCACAATTATCAACATTTTAATAAGTGTACAATTTGTATGACAATTTTGTAGAACCACTTAAAACAACACAAAAATATCATTGATTGTGTTTTCCCATAAAATTTGTATGAAGACGTTAAATTTATATTTATTCACAACTTTTCACAATTTCCAGTCCAATGTTTAATCTAATACAAATGACACACCCAAGAAAGGTTGAGAACAACATTTTGAATGAAATAGCTATTAAAATTCCATTTTAATACCAAGAATATTAAATTTTAAAAGAGAAATAATTTCAACAAAGACTCCATTGAGGAAAGTTCTTACTTCTAGAAACTATTTGCTCCGCTGTGGCCAAGTTTGAGTCCAAAAGTTTGTTTTATGAATTCGTTATATTTTCTGGAACATCTTCTATCTCATTTTTATTTATTGTATTGCCAGTTGTTCTTGTTGTGATAAAACAGAATGGTGTTTTCCATCGGTAAGCATATAAATAAGAATTGAATTGTTAATCCAAAAAAGTGTAATGGTTATATGGTTCCAAATAAATTAAATATTAATAAATAAATGTTTATATCATATAAATTAAATATAAGGTAAAAGACATTCGCAACTTTTAAATTTTATAAAATGGTTTTAATGAATTTATATATTCAAGATTTAAAGTTGAGGAAAGATTAATTGGCAAGAGGGTGAAATGAGGAAATGTAAACTTTATATTTGAAATTAAATTACTTTCATGCATAGTTTTTAATGAATTAAAATTTATTAACCATTATGATAACTATCATAATCCTATCCAATTTAAATAATATAAAACATAAAACACAAAAGTACTTATATATTTGTCCATGTGACTGATTGTCCAGACAATTGAATTTTTCGGTTGAAATCATTAGCTAAGTAAGCTTCCAACCACAGAGGATCCATTTATAATATCGAAATTAAACTAAAACTTGAAAATCGTTTTATAAATAAGTTAATTATGTATCGTGTACCTTGAAATATTTTTTATTTTAAAATAAACACTGTATCAGATATGACAGTTTTCCCTTTTACACACAGGTAAATTAAAACAAAATTTGATTCTTCGCATGTCTTAGAATTAAAATAATTTACAAAAGGATCCAAATCTAACAAAAGCCTACAACCTTAATCCAAATCTGACAAAAGATAATATGGTAAGTTAATGGTTACGTGTAATTTGTGTAAGCATAAGATGGGTTGTATGCGTAGAAAAATACGTAGAAGGAATAGTTTTGCATCAATGTGTCAATATCAATATTTTTATCTTGGAAGTAAGGCAATTTCCACTTTTTTCTTTTCTTTTTTTGTCAGTTTAAAATTTTGAAAACTCTAAAAATATTAACATAGAACCTATAACTTTAGCTTACATTGTAGTTTATATATCAATACACAATCACATAGAGTAAAACGTTATATTATATCGTGACACTATTTTAAGTTAGAATCCCAGTCCGGGGTCAAACCGGAAATGAGAGTTAAATTGGCGCGAATCGGATATTGATCGCTCCTAACATTTGATGCCAGTTGGATTTCATCAAAAAGAGAGAAGTTTCAAAAACATTAAAGTAATCAAAATTTTAGCTACAAAAAAACTTAATAGAATTTAAATATTATAGAATCATTATTACCTTGAAATTTCAATAAATTGAATTATGATTAGCTAACTGTACGCATAATGTTATATATTCTTTCATGATTTTTGAAAATTACTCACGTGCAGGGGAGGGGGATGCAGTAAATACTAATGCAGGGCTTACTAATGAGGCCATATAAATGACGATATATGATTCCCAGGGGTAGACGCCAAGTGTAAAACCTAGGAAGGCATTTGTTTTCGTTATTTTTAACGTTGGAGCGTCGAACATACGAATGAATTTTGCGATCTTACACAAACTTTAAAATACTAATTCATACAATAAATCACCATATATGAAATTTACTGAAAAAATAATGAAATTTGATCATAAAGGAAAAGAAATGGAAAAATTTGTATTAAAATAAAATAATAACAATTAATTTAGAAATTAAATAAAAAAAAAAATTTGTATGAAGGGTGTACCGGTATTACTTAGTTTTTCAAGAAAGATACATGAAGCAATCATTTTAATTAAAATTGAATAACTGTTTTCCGTCGTTTTGACGCCAAATGCAGTTTGGGTGCAATTTAGTTAATTAAAATATTTTCATTGCGTAATACTGGCTAAAGAAAGGCGATTAATATTTCAAGAAAAAATTACAATAATAACAAGACATACGAGAAGGTCTGATATGTCAGAAATCTATATCAAAATATATGAGAATTCACTATCATAATTGTTTTAGAAACGAATGTGGAGCATGTCATCTCTTTTATTTATGACTTCTCAAATAAAAAAATCGACAATTAGGAAACCCAAGCTTAGATGAAATCCCTAACAAGAACTCAGGTGAAACATAATTGTCGATAGTCTTTGAGCACTGAATCTTTTGATGTTGCTCAAGTTATTAAAACAAGACTTAGTCTTTGATAACAGCTACTAAATAGCTAAAATAATACTGATCTGAATAAAATACGTTTATTTAAGTATACACAATATTGAAGTTAATTTTCTGCATAAAAATAAATATTAATAATGATAATAAATAACATTTGCTGTATTGAAAATTCTAGGAGAACACTGGTTATTTAGTATTAAACCCTGGTTATGGAATACTATCTACACACTATAAGGAACATGAAATATCTGACTGTCAACACTTAACTTCAGTCTTGTACCGTGAAATATTATAACTTTTAAAATTGATACTAATTTAAACTTAGTGTTACAATTAAACGACATGATCAAGTTCTTTGAAGTTCTATCATTTAATGACAATTGTTTGACTCTTTTGTTGATATTTATTTGAGTTTTTTAACATTGTGGTATGTTTGTTATTATAGGTATTTTTATATTTTATCCGTCCCACTGGCACAAATTAGTGTGTATTTCGATAGAAATTACTATACAAAATAAATTAATGAATTTTGAAATATTGCAGTTTAACTGAGCAATAAATAAATATATAAAAAAAAATTCTGCAACAGGAGAACATGTTTGCCTCAGTGAGGGTAAATTATAGGTCGTAAAATCTCTGAATATCAGAGTAATATAGTGCCCAGTCGTAACCATTCCATTGCAAATATAAAACAGTATCGTGGCTACGACAAATAATCATTTTCTAGGTTTTACCATATTTCTGAAGCTCTAAATTTTAGTATAATTTACTGCAAATAAAATAGGACAACTTAAATCATACGTATATTCATAAGGTGAAGTTTCTATTCGAAAAACATATCCAACCTTATATTCACTACGTATTCTTATTTTTAGCGAATATCCCTATAGGGACGCTATTATGGTAGTATCCATAGTAAAACCTAAGCCCGGGACCACTTTACTTTTTCATTTTGAGGTCCCCAGAGGCCAAAAATACCGTTCGTATGGGAACGGGATTTAGTGGGGTTTCAAAAGGGTCAAAAAAATTTTTGCCATTTTTTACCTAAATTTTTTTAATTCATAAATTTTAACTCAAACCATTTAAAAGAGCTTAAAAACAAACAATTTGGTATTTTGAATTTTAATCTAATCGTAACTGGTTACGGGGAAATCAAAAAATGTGTTACTCATGTTTTTCTTATGGGAAATCAAGAAACCCATATATCTTGCTTATTTATTGACATAACCTAATCAAATTTTGTTTGTATTTTCCTATTTTTTGTATTGTTTGTATTTTTGTTTATTTTTCTAGATAAGGTTTAACTTATACTTGCTTACAACACCCATATGGCGGCAAACCTACATACTTATCCCCATGGGTTTTATGGGGAAAATAAAAATTGCCAGAGCTTGATTCAATTTTTTGTTTAACTTCACCAATTATTGGTTAACTTAGATTTTCTAACAACACCCCATGGTAGCAAACCTACATACCCGATCCTACGGTATTTTTATGTGGGAAGTAAATAATCTGAAATTTTATCGGAAATTCGCTGAGTACGCAGGCCTGCTGGGTATTCTATCATAAGGTGTTTTAGGTTTATTCTATGATTTAAATTTGGGATGTTCGTAAAACAAAGAGTGTATATATTATACCCACGAATAAATATTAATCAACGTTCCACAATTAACATGATTTTTCCCTAAGCACAAACACTAATTATAGGAAATATCAAACCACGGTTTTTTAAAAATAGTTTTTGTTATTGTTGAAACATTTTCGGTTCACTAATTTTAATGACAAAAATTAATGTGCCAGCGTTTCATACCTTCCTTTAGGTAGTATTAAATGTATTTTTCCTCCACCTACTACCTATAGCCGCATTTTACTCCTTGGAAAAGAGTACTTATGTACTAGTTTTTACCCGATGTGACTTGAATATTTTATTTTTCTACCTAGGGAAAACTGAACTTTTTTGTACTACGGTTCTAAAGTTTTTTACATAAGAATAACATTAAGAGAGAGATTAAAAAGAACATGAGTGACAGTCAGCTGTCACTTGTACTTGAAAAAGTGTACTTTAAACCCTAAAAGCACAAATAGCTATTCTACTCATCTTGTAACAAGTTTTACATCATACAATGCAACTTTATATGAACATGTTATGGTAAATACTACATGATAAACATGGATCCACGCTGAGTTGCATGACTCTTTCTTTCGAGAAGGATTTTTGGTAGTTGGGAAGGTGAAATGACAGTTGAACGTTTTCAACCACCGGATTTATGGAATTTTAACTGTTTGGGACACCTGTAAGATTCAACTGAACGGAAATGGAATAGCATTTTTCTTCTTATATATTTTCCATACATATCATATAATTCTAACCGACTTAAAACGGAATCTTTAATTTAAAATCTACTGACCTTTCAAATAATTAACCATTTCTGTATATAAAGGCTAAAAAATTACCACTGTAATGTTGAGACTAAAGCCTCCGGATTGTTTAGATAGAACATATGTCCATAAAATATAATATAAATTAAAGGTGCATAATGTAAAGAAAATGGAGAATGTATTATCATCATAGATAATTGTTGTTTCATTCCAAACAGATGTGTTTGTGTTTTATAGCCTTACTTAAACAAAATTAAATGTTTTAAATGATTAGTATTGTTTAGTATATTGCATAGGTTTACTTTATTTTGTTGTTTTATAATTGTATCTTAAAATATTTATTTTATGAAAAAAAAAACTGTTTCTTTATGACAGTTGTGTGTCTACACAAATAAATTAAAGCACAATTTGATTCTTCGCATGACATAGAATTGAAACAAATTTAGAAAATATTTCTCATTAAATACAATACTGATAAGCTATGAGGTAAAAACCAAATCTTAAAGCAATAATTAAATTTTCCCTTGGTAGCTTCGAGCTTTCCGTATTTAATTACTGAAACGTATCCAATAAACAAACTAATTACTTAGAAATCGTGACTTTAATTGTATTTCGAGTTTGATTTAGGAGGACGTCCGATTCCTTAATTAGATAATACGGTATTATACCCGAAACCTATTTGTTGTTAATAATTGTTGGTTATAAAAAATTAATTAAACTTTTTAGAAATTACTAAAAATAATCTAGATTGTTAAATTTTTTATTCCTTTTTCCTATGAAAACAAACACAATAGCATTAATTTGTTGTAATTTACTTAATAAAAAAGAACTAAAACCATCTTTTTCATCCGGTAAAACGATTAAAAATTTTCAGCTCTTGACACTGCCCATACTTCACATTTTCATAATATTTACCCTGGCACTGTGGGGTGGAATTTTAATTAAAATATAGCCGCATACAAGGGCCTGGCTTTCATTTCGGTGCAGCGTAAACAACAATATACACTAAACTTGCCGCATAACATTCTTGCTAAGTACGAATATGTTAAGTTTCAAGTACAGGGTCGTCCTGAAGTGGGCAGTCGGTAAAATTTGTAAATAAAATTTTAATAGTTTAATAATAAATCCACTACTGGGCTACTTAATACTAAATTATGGAAAGTGTTTTATTAAATAATTTGAAATACAAAATTTTTAGAACAATACTAATTTTGCTAATTATGAGATATTCCCTTTTTAAATATAACACTTTATTAACATATTATAGGCCTACTTAAAATTATACAGGCTATTTGATATAAGTTCTTACATGGTTGGTTCGAGACAGTGTGTGAGACGTCTCAGGAGGTAGACAGTTCTAGATAATCTAGCAAACAATGATATCAATTTGATGCATCCATGTTAACCTCAGGTTATTGTCTATGTGTATTCATCAGCACTTTTAAACTATCACCCTGTTTTTACCATCTTACTGTTAATCGTTCTTGTAATGTAACAAAACTCTCGTTCTAAGTATTTATTTTTATGAGAAAAGATTTTCCTATGAGAGTTGTTGTTATTTATCCTATAAATATTTTTATTTATGATATAATGGCTTATGAATTTTCAATGTAAATATATAAATTAGCTTTGACCAGTGGTGTGTGAAATTTAAATGGATGCTTGTATTTGTCACACATTTTTAGTTTCCAAAAAACTTACATAATGCTTTATCACAAATTGCATAAATAATAATGAAATATTTTTGAATTTTCAACTATCAAATTTAAAGTAAAAAAAGAAATGTATTTTAAGAATAAATAATTAAGTGAATAAATCAAATAAATCATGACATTAAACTCGATTTCATTTTGAATTAAACCCGATGACAGACGGTCTTCTGTAATTACTCTAACTTTGTCCAATTAACCAATTACTTTGACGCTTGACATTAATTGTTGCTGTGAAACCCCAAGTTTTAATGGGATTAGTTTCGGTTTTCGGGTAAGGAGATGAAGATAAAAAAATTCAATCGATTTGAATCAGGATTACCTCTATCTATTTTTTCCGGAATAATATTGTAGAATCACTCTATAATTACAGTTGGGAATATGTAGTTATTAAACAAGGAAGTAAACTTTAGTGGCAAGTAGCAAATTAAAAGTAATTTAAAGCCGGTGGTGTAACATATAATATTAATCTTTGTTCGTATTCGTCATATTGACATTTAACTTCCAATAAGAGACATGAATATTTATCTGCTAGAAACAATTTAGATAAAAAAATGCAGCATTTGATATAAACACAATATTACATATAACTTTCAAGAGGTCAATGCAATTGAATTGCTTTACGTTGGATAATAACAAGACAACAACAGTGAAGAGGGGTTTTGGTTGAGATAAAGTTTCGTAGTGGAGACCACAGAATTGCCTGTTTCTGTAGCTGTTGTTGTTTCATGAATACATTAGTAGACTCGCCCACTTACGAGGGGTGTTAACACACAACCCTGCCCCTCCACATGCAAAACATGGTGCATTACAAAGGAAAAGATTTCTTTGTATTTGCTTAGATTCTGATATATTATTAAAACTATTTTAATTTTAAGTGTATGAAAAAATACAGTTAATTCTGGTACAGAGTTATAAGTAACTGCTTGGAAATGTGTTGGATTCACACAAATGAAAATATATAGGTAAGGAAAATGGAAAGATAAATTAATATATGGTTTTTTGAGGGATCAAAGTTGACTGTGTAGCTCACAAATGTAATTGAATAGAAATGCACTAAAAATAATAAGTTTAATTAGATAAACAGGGGTGAAATAATGGGTGGGAAATTTATTTATGGGTAGGTGTTTTTAGAACACAACGAAAAAATTATTTCTGGTTAATTAAAAAGCTAAATGAATACTATTAGCAATGTGCACTTTAATAATTATAATTTAAAATACTATGAAACATTAACTGAATCGTTCAAAAGCATTTTTGTAACGTTTTTCAACAATTTCAATTGTATTAAGTTATTAAAGGTAACATGTAAAAATTAAGTGACAATTTGTCAAATTTATAATAGCAAAAACCGCAAGTAATATGATATTTAGGGTGGTTTTCAGCAGACGCAATATCAGATGACAAATTCCACCTCATCCCCTCCACTTGGCCGGGGGCTCGCCACATGTGTCGCCGTGACGATATATCATCCTTATAAACCGGAGAACCACTTTATCCCAAGAAGCCGACGCAACGCAACGCGGGGCGGGGCGGGGGAACGGGTGATGTGACGAACCTGCACACTGGTGGGGACACGGGGCGGCTTTGGAATGATTACTTTACACTTTGCAGCAGGGTTTCCAAGTTGTGTATCCTTAAGGTGTAATAATTGACAGTAGCTTATTAAAATTTGTTTACTAGAGTTGGTATTTTATTTCATTCAATCTTATTTATTTTATAAGAACCAGGGGACCAAGCTTATGATCAGTGAAAATTTTACTTTCGTTTCTCACACAAAGCTCGGTCGCTTCGCTCACTCGCCAGGCAGAGAGTTGCTGTACATTGGTATAATTTTCCTGAACCACATGGTTAGAGATGTCACACATTGGTTTATCTACAGTTATCAGCTGATTTTTATTTAATTTAGAAATTTCCATAAGGATAACATGGGAACTCGAAGGGCTCTAGGACAAAAACCGGATTTTTCCTAGACAGGGAACCAGCTCCAATCGATTCCTGGTGGCCCAAACCCCCCTATTCAACAAAAAAATCGAAAATCATTGGAGAAAACAAAACATTTAGTCTGTACAAATTTTGTTGTTTTAGAGTATAGGATCTGGTGACAAAAGTTGTTTACACAGTTTCTCAATAAAATATTAACCGTTATAGTATACCGATTCGATTTTATCATAGCCGAACAGTCTGATTAATGGTTTTATTAATGATATGGTAATTATATTTGATATTTCGGTTACCATGAAACACATTCGCTATGTAATTGACTCTGAAACTCGATAATTTAGTTTAATGGACGATATTTTAAATATCTAAAGAGCTGAGGTGCTTCATGAAAAGTGGCATAGTTGATTGCCAATGTGAATTTCGTTGCTGAATATAAATGTTCAAGCAAACACTGAAAGATCGAACACGCATAGGCGTTTGCTAGAAGAGAGAGAGAGTCAGTTAGGTATTTCTCAGAGAATCAATCGATAAAACTTATCGTGTTTATTATTAATTAATGATTGTTAACAAATTATTTTTACTTTAATCAACGTACGATACTTAATTTGTGAATATTATAATAATTACCATAGAATAATGAGTAAAACACTCTCAAAATGAGCCTTTTTTAATTAAATGTCTTGTAAAAAAAATATCAAACTCCTTCACTATTGGATAGTTTTGTTTATCATGGAATTTTATTTATCGGTACTTTTTATCAACTAGGTAAATATATTTTTTAATGTTTTTTGACATACTTAAATCATATTACTTAAAAATAAGACAGAAAATAAACCTTCTACATCTGGTTATACGAAAAAATTTTGTAACAATATAAGTGATCGTATAAACTTCAAATATATAGACTTTTATATAACAGTTTATATTTTAGAGTTCGTCTAAAATATGGTCAAGCTTCATCTAAGTTAGTTAAGCCAAAACTTTAACAATATTATTGCCAAGCTGAGTCAAGATACATACAATATAACATAATTCCTACACTACTTAATCCAGAAACCTTTTAAAATTTAAAGTGTGTCCATAATATGTCAAATTATTTTATTTAAAAGGGGGTCTCCACTACTTCTGACTACATTAATTACAGACAAACACTGTTTATGAATAGCGTATAAACAAATTAAAAATCTTGTAAACAAAGTACAACTTAATTTCATGATGTACTAAGAGTTATATTAAATCAATATTAAAGTATAAATTTTCAAAGTAATATTTTAACAATGTTTTAATTTATGTAAAAGGCGACTTTTATCAATGTATTGAATTGTAGGATTGGATTGTAACCTTTACAACCCATTTTCGTTCGCTTCACTGTAAAAGCCACAAACATCGCTAAGGTCAAGTGGGAGGTTCCTGGTTCCTGGTTCCTGGTCGGCTAAGGTTGATTTACAACTCCCGGAAGTCATTCCAAGTTGCAACTTGAGTTCTGTTTATAAATCGACCACACTTTTCCTGGAGTAGTTTATTTTTATATATTTACGTTACAGATCGACTGCTTTGTGTACTTTTTAAAATTGAATGGTACAAAATCATCGCATTTTGGTAACAGAAATAAATCTATGTACTCATCTATTTAATTATGTCAATATATGAGCCACGGTCACAGACAATTTTAAACTATACAACATTATAAGTGTATACAACAGGTAAAATATGCCTTAAAATACATCTTAATTTATGTTTTTATATAAATAATAATTTAGGGTGTTTCACGACGAAGTACAGAACTTTCGGGAGCTGATTCTATACACAAGAAATTAAAGAAAAAAGCCTACATAAACATATGTCCTAAAATCCTTCGTTTAGCCGCTAGCCGCCATTTTGTTTTTACACGTAATAAATTTTATATCCATAACGAATTGATGGATTTACTTTATGTTTGGTATGATGTTTGGTATCAAGATAATGGTAATTTTCATAAAAAATTATTATTTTCCCATGTTTATTTTCAAAATTGCGGTCATTTTAAAATTTTAAACATAATTTCTTAAAAACATCAAATTTTGTAAAAAGTTGACAAATTAAGTCATTTAAAAAATGATACCAAGTTTGTAAAGATATGACAATAAGTAACGGAGTTATTGAGATTTTTCTATTAAAACACCGGTAACCTAAATTTGCATTAATCATAATGCAAAATCTATGTTGCTTTGCAGGAAATTCTTAATAACTCCATTATTTGTTACCAAATCCTTACAAACTTGGTACCATTGCTTAGATAATTTAATTCGTCAACTTTTTTGTCCATCATAAAATTTTTATGAAATTTGCGTTTTTGAGAAATTTGAGTTAAAAATTCGTAAATGGCCATCATTTTGAGAATACTCATATTAAAAAAATCATTTTTTCCCTAAATATTAACATTGTTGTGGTAATAGTCCATGCCAAATATGAAATAAATTAATCGTTCCGTTAAGGGAATAAAAATTATTACGTGTAAAAAAACAAAATGGTGGCTAGCGGCTAAACGAAGGATTTTAGGACAAATGATTGTGGTCTAAGTGTAAAATCAGCTGCCGAAATTTCTGCACTCCGTCGTGAATTACCCTGTAAAAGTTTCCATTTATAGGATATAAACATTTCAATTTAATTTGATGTATAGCTAGTTTACTAATCAATCTGAAGGTAAGAATCATTTACAAAACGATGGAGAACATACTAGTAGCAATTTAACCGAAAGGGTTCTCGATGTGGCTACTTAAATGTTTGTATCGGAAAACAGTTAAAACCGTTGGTTGGTGGTGTTAGTAACAACCTGTTATTGGTTATTTCTCCACCAAACGAGCCCTAGTCGCTTTTCATTACAGAGTCCTCAACAATGCAACAGAATTATTATAAGATTGTATCAGAGCGATGTCCTAATGCCCGTTACCAATGTTCTTTTCCAAATTAAAAATGAATTAACTATATGGGATGCCATTTTCAAATGTGATTACTTTTTGTGAATCTGTACAAACTTGGCTATCCTCTCCGAGAGTTGATAAAATAAATCAGTACATTTAGAGATAGTGTAGTTTGCCGTAAAATGTTAGTGTTCAATTTTTATTTTTAAACTGTTTTTAGTGTATGAATTACTTTGATCCATCGTGATGATAACTTTACTTATTTAATCAACATACCAGTTATTAATTAATATAATTTTGATCAATAAAAACTTTAATTCTGTTTTTATTTTTGACAAGATTTATATTGTTTGGCATTTTTTAAGTGATAAATTGTTGTGTTTGAACCTCACTTCTTATGAAAAATACATACCTTAAGATGATATACAAACCAACATTCAATAACGTGTCTGAAAGTAACTCAAGCTACTAAAAGGACTTAGATACATCCTAGGTCAAGAGGGAGCGATTTTTGTTGAAACATCTTTGATTTACAACTACTGACTTCTTCTCTGAAAGTTACTAGCTCTGTTTTATTTAGCTTCTACATACTTCTCTAACAATATAAATCGTTTAGGTAAGTACCTGTTTTATATCGTATACTAAGGACTTAGTGCTATCTTTAAGATTATATCAACCTGTTAAAATAGTTTTATTATTCCCTCTCATTTATAAAACTTGAACTTAAGTGTATTATAAACTATGAAAAAATATGAATAAGAATTGTTATCATCACCACTGATAGGTTTGATAAACAAAAAGTGATAATTTGTTTTAATGTATGAAATTCATGTTAGCCCACTCTTCTTAGTGACAACAGATTATATTGGTGTTCCAACGAAAAATTAAATGAAATAATCACGATCAAAATTCAGAATTTAACATTTGGTTGGATTTATAATAGGATTATTGAAGTGATCGGTGTAGATTAGATGATTCACTCTTCGTTCGTATGATAAGATATACTATGATATAAATAAGAACAGTAACCATATTATTATATAAACTTAGTAAAGCAATTGTTCCATTTTCATTTGTTGTAGGAAATACAATTTTGTCTCACCGGAAAATCAGCTCTGGCTGCTGTGATAAGAGTTGCTCACCGGGGGAGGTCAGGAAATCACATAGCCAGCGGCGCCGACACACTGGAAAGGGGTCGGTTCAAGTGAATCCCCATAAACAGTGTACCTATTCGGTTATAACCCACCCACTTATTCTCTCATCCATATACTAAGGATTTAGTGCTATCTTTAAGATTATATCAACCTGTTAAAATAGTTTTATTATTCCCTCTCATTTATAAAACTTGAACTTAAGTGTATTATAAACTATGAAAAAATATGAATAAGAATTGTTATCATCACCACTGATAGGTTTGATAAACAAAAAGTGATAATTTGTTTTAATGTATGAAATTCATGTTAGCCCACTCTTCTTAGTGACAACAGATTATATTGGTGTTCCAACGAAAAATTAAATGAAATAATCACGATCAAAATTCAGAATTTAACATTTGGTTGGATTTATAATAGGATTATTGAAGTGATCGGTGTAGATTAGATGATTCACTCTTCGTTCGTATGATAAGATATACTATGATATAAATAAGAACAGTAACCATATTATTATATAAACTTAGTAAAGCAATTGTTCCATTTTCCTTTGTTGTAGGAAATACAATTTTGTCTCACCGGAAAATCAGCTCTGGCTGCTGTGATAAGAGTTGCTCACCGGGGGAGGTCAGGAAATCACATAGCCAGCGGCGCCGACACACTGGAAAGGGGTCGGTTCAAGTGAATCCCCATAAACAGTGTACCTATTCGGTTATAACCCACCCACTTATTCTCTCATCCATATACTAAGGACTTAGTGCTATCTTTAAGATTATATCAACCTGTTAAAATAGTTTTATTATTCCCTCTCATTTATAAAACTTGAACTTAAGTGTATTATAAACTATGAAAAAATATGAATAAGAATTGTTATCATCACCACTGATAGGTTTGATAAACAAAAAGTGATAATTTGTTTTAATGTATGAAATTCATGTTAGCCCACTCTTCTTAGTGACAACAGATTATATTGGTGTTCCAACGAAAAATTAAATGAAATAATCACGATCAAAATTCAGAATTTAACATTTGGTTGGATTTATAATAGGATTATTGAAGTGATCGGTGTAGATTAGATGATTCACTCTTCGTTCGTATGATAAGATATACTATGATATAAATAAGAACAGTAACCATATTATTATATAAACTTAGTAAAGCAATTGTTCCATTTTCATTTGTTGTAGGAAATACAATTTTGTCTCACCGGAAAATCAGCTCTGGCTGCTGTGATAAGAGTTGCTCACCGGGGGAGGTCAGGAAATCACATAGCCAGCGGCGCCGACACACTGGAAAGGGGTCGGTTCAAGTGAATCCCCATAAACAGTGTACCTATTCGGTTATAACCCACCCACTTATTCTCTCATCCATATACTAAGGACTTAGTGCTATCTTTAAGATTATATCAACCTGTTAAAATAGTTTTATTATTCCCTCTCATTTATAAAACTTGAACTTAAGTGTATTATAAACTATGAAAAAATATGAATAAGAATTGTTATCATCACCACTGATAGGTTTGATAAACAAAAAGTGATAATTTGTTTTAATGTATGAAATTCATGTTAGCCCACTCTTCTTAGTGACAACAGATTATATTGGTGTTCCAACGAAAAATTAAATGAAATAATCACGATCAAAATTCAGAATTTAACATTTGGTTGGATTTATAATAGGATTATTGAAGTGATCGGTGTAGATTAGATGATTCACTCTTCGTTCGTATGATAAGATATACTATGATATAAATAAGAACAGTAACCATATTATTATATAAACTTAGTAAAGCAATTGTTCCATTTTCATTTGTTGTAGGAAATACAATTTTGTCTCACCGGAAAATCAGCTCTGGCTGCTGTGATAAGAGTTGCTCACCGGGGGAGGTCAGGAAATCACATAGCCAGCGGCGCCGACACACTGGAAAGGGGTCGGTTCAAGTGAATCCCCATAAACAGTGTACCTATTCGGTTATAACCCACCCACTTATTCTCTCATCCACAGCTCACAGTTCTCTCTTTTCCTCTCGTTTCTCATTCTCAGCTTTCCCCGTACGTCAAATCAAGCTGCCAAATTTTATATTGTAATATAACATTACCATTCCTAAAAAAAATTTGATAAACAACTTATGATTTATTGTTTCTTAAATTTTGTTGTATTCAATATTGACTTTACCAAACAATTAATGGCAAAGATTTTACGAGTAATTTTGTATTTACTTTATACGAGTTTGTAAATGCAACTAGTAAACAAGCCGAAACAAGTGAAAACATTAATTTTTATTAATGAAGATGGACATAGGCTCTTTATAAAAAAATTTCGGTTTGTTTGAAAATCATTGCATGAATAAAAATGATCTAAATTAATATAGTATTTCTTATGAAATTTGATATTTACTTTGCCTTTGGAATATAACATTTTTCGGCATACCTCATAAATGAAAAACTCCTCTTTCATACAAGTAGGCTATATGAAAGAAAAAAAAACTTAATATTATTCTGTGTCGTCTTAGTTCTTGTTTTATTTTCTATTTCACAGCTCTATTAAATATTAGTAAACTTTTTTAAGTGTAGGCCTAATAGTCAAAAGCCATGAGAATAACACAGTCGAATGAAACAGGTCATTGATGATCTCCGAGATTTACAACAATATTTTACCTCCACTCTATGGGAGACCAATAAACTATCATCCAGGCTGTGATGATTTTAGCTTGAAGTGCACTGAAAAACTGCATAAGTAGTTAAAAGCGTTTCAAATCCTAAACATGCTCGAAACATTTAAGGTTGGTAGAAACCTTTTTCTCAATGACAGTAAATGTTTTGAAATACATTGATTCTAAATTAGTTAAATGCTTTCAGCATGAAATGAGACATAAATAACGAGATTACACTTATGCCAGGTTACACGAAAACCGAAAACATTATTATTCATAATTTTATTATATTATTACAACATAAACGGATTTCGTTCCTTTTACAATGTTTATTTTATATTGTAGTATAGCGGAAATAGCGTTCGTCCCTGTGTTTGAATAGATGTTCATAGCACTTAAATGTTTTTGGGGCAGAATACTAACAATTATTTAACCTATTGTCATGGTTAAACAACATAATGTAATTTCTAATATCATCAATTATGTTAATTATCGTAGAGTATTACACTCTTTGTACTCACGTGTGGTTCAGGGATGATTTATTGCTCTATCATACCTGTAACATATAAATATTTGTTTAATATTGACAGAAACAACTAAAATATAAACAACAACAAAAAATGTAATTTTAAATCAATAAAAATATGCGAAAAATGAAGCATTTTAAATTAATCATTCAAATAATAGTAGCCTATATAATTGTGAGTATGCCACCTAATAGTAGTTTTCATCACTAGGAGCAAAAGTGGGTCTTTTTGGTGCGCAATCGTGTTTTATAAACGAGGCGCAGCCGAGTTCTTTTCTGTCAGTCCTAGGACAAAAAAGAATCTGTTTTGGTACAGTTGAGAGAAAAAAAAACAGGCTGATTTCGTGCAGAATGATACAAAATTGGTTTTAGTCTACAAATTTCTTTGATATAGGAGTTATGTAATATATATAGTGACATAAGAGAGTAATATTAACATATTGGAAGATTATGGCGCCTTTCCGGCTGACCGAATGGTGGTCTGAATACATCATTGATCAGCTGTTAAAAGATAGTCTCCCGATCGGACAAATAAAACCATTTATCACCCATACAAAGCAACCTTTCATTATATCACCCTTGACTTATTGAAACAGTGTTGTTTTGTGTACAAACTACAAAACAGTTCTTATTAAAAAATACGTCTAAATGGTTTGATGTTTTATTGCAACTTTGTACGTAAAAAATACATTACACTTAGATATAATTGAAAATTATTAGTTTTCACCAGCTCATAAGTATGATTTTTTAGGGATGAGTATTAGAGATGAGTACCCAACTATAGTTGGGTTTTTTTTATTTACATGAATGCAATTTTGACAGATAATTTGTACAATGGTTATAACAGAAAAGTTTTCCTTTAAATAGTTAAGAACCCTCACCATTATTATTATTACTGTAATTTTATTACTTAGTTATTATTATATTATAATTTTTTTTCTAAATTAATTTATAAGAGTGTTATACCATAAAGAATTATTTTATAAAACATTATATAAATTGAATTATGTACTGTTTTTTGCCATTTACGTGTAAATTTTCAAACAACAGTATTTTAACTTATGGGTTTTTAAATATTGATTGATTTATTTTAACTATTGACTACTCTACAAAGAGAAGAAGAAATTCAGAATTCATCATACTAGCCAGAGGATTCGTCGGGCATTTTACATAAATATATTTTTGCCCTTTTTAAATATATTTTACGATTACCTATGTAATTAATATATTAAAGTTATGTTTAAGCGGAACATGCGGGCATAAATCTTAATATGAAGAAATGAAACATGTTATACTAAATTGAGTACCAGAGACAAACATTTCTGTCAAAAAATTAGTTAATGAATTACACAATACATACCTTTTTCTTCTTATTTTTGTTCGTTCTAGGAGGATTTGTCTTTTTAATAGAGATCTTCACTCGAATTTTTAAAGACAATAAATATTTATATAAATAATATACAAGAAACGATAAAGGACTTAACTAAAAAATTGTTCTTTTGACAATATGAGTTTCCAACGCTAGGTAGCTATTACAATTACATGCTGGTTAGATGAGCAGTTATAGTGCTCGCCGTTAAATCCAAAGGTTGCCGGTTCGATCCTGAGAAAAGTTAGTAGCTTTTTAAAGGTTAAATACTGGACCCAGTTGCCATTTGTCACTGGGCTATTAATTAATAATGCTATGTAACGACAGGTCGGCCTTATATAGTAATACGAACAGGGTTTGGACCGTTCCTCTTCAAAACGTAGAAAGACAAAATAAAGACACCAAATAAATGCTCAAAAAATGAGTTATTTTTATTAACGTATGTAAGAGTGGATATAATGAGAGCATTTCTAAGAAGAAAAAGGATCTTAATCGAATCAAATATTGAGTAAACTATTTATTTAAATAGAAAATACAAGTTTCATGCCAATTATATGTAAGTCTGTAAGTTATCGTTTCCATACGTTATTCATAGAAACAAATCTAAGAGTTAAAACGTCAGTAACAGTGTCCTACTAAAACAATCCAAAAATAAGAGAAATGAAAAAATGCAAAAATATTTAATCTATTTACATATCACGACCATTTACGAGTGTGCGAGATTGCGGTGCTTCTGTTTTATTTGAAAGGGTCACATCAATCTAACCCTTTACTCGTTAAAAAAATCTGTACTTTATGTATACTAATATACTAATTTATTGAATTAAATATATCAAAGAAAGCCATTTTAAAATTAAACTATTAATATGGATTAGAAAACCTATATTGGAATCATTTTATTGGGAGTTACGGGGTTCGTAATTTTAATTTTAGATCAACCGTTTTTAATTCAGAGTTATTTTGTGAACGATGCGATATGGCTTATTCACATATTATAGCATTATTGGTTTTGAAATCGATGGCCCAAAGAAAATTATCTTAAGGAATTGTGGGAACGTCAAACATAGTGGTAAAATAATTATTTTAATAATTAGTCTAATAAAAATTTATATATATATATATATGTATATATATATATATATATATATATATATATATATATATATAAATATTCCAATCGTATGGCTGTCATAGCCAGCCGCCATCTTAAAGGTAATAATAATAAAATAATTAAAAGATGTTCTGCAGTGCAAAGCACCTGCGTCAACACATTTAAAATAAAACTAAAATAAACATTATGATCTCTCTATAAAGCTAAATCCAAGGCGCTAAGCCATTGCAGCCCAGCTTCACTTGCACAATAAAGGCCCATCAGCCAAACCCAAAATTTAAATTATAGTCAGTAATTGTTAGTGTGCTAACTAACTATTTGGTAGCCTCACCATCACGTTATGCACACTTTAATGAAGTAAAGTTCATTTTTTAGAATAGTTAAGTTCATGGTTGTAAAGATTATGAATGATTAAATGTTTATTTGAAGATTCAATTCTCCTTGAACAAGAAAATAAAATAATTAATTGCGACTTCAGTTCTTCATAGGAACAAATTATACCAATTAACTTGTACCATTTCGAGTTGTGTCAGTTGAGAAGTTTCACGGACTTGAAACCTTAGTGTCAAATAATTAACACACCATTGTGACAGTAATTAATCCAGTGGACGGAGTTCCTCTATTTCAATGTAACGTGATTAGACGTAGTGCAGCTGACAGCAGCGCACACCATTTAAGTTAGACCTATTAAATCAAAGTTATATGCATAGAAACAAAGGAAATCGAAAATATATTTAATAAATTTTCGTTTGTTTTACTCTAATACAATGGACAGTAAATTTGACAACACAGTCAATATTAGGAATAAACTAATCATTACCAACAATGGTTTCAGTGTCCTGGACATCCTCCTGGAAAAGAAAATAATCGATCTGGACCGCGAAGTGGCC
>JAQYXR010001911.1:0-19548 GCA_030545055.2 Neoaliturus tenellus | reverse complement strand
TGTATACAAAACTGAATAAATAGGGAAATCTGTCGTTAAAAAATTTGACAATAAATGGAGGAAAATAAAGCATTGATGGTAGGATCACCTCTTTTTATTGCAGCAGGAAGCGTCCTTTTACATTCTGAATGTCCAAATAAGTATATCTGTTTGTTTACACAAATAAAAACAATAACAAACTTCTGCCAAAATATTCTAAGACCATCTGATTCTATTTAACCAATCAGCATAATCCTTGAATGAAAATTAAAGTGGTGCTATCAGTATTTTATGACCAGCCTCCTCACTTCTTCATAAGAACACTATTCAATATTCATATTTAGAACCAAGAATTAGTTGAATTTACTCACTGTATATAGGCCAGTAAAAAGTTAAAGGGTTAGATTTGAATTATTTTATAATTATTAACATTTTAAATGTTGCAATCTGTGGTGAAAATTAAGAATTGTCTAATCCAGCTGATTAAAAAGCATAAATAAAAAGCTAGAATTAAATATTCTCATAAGATTAACATTGAACTAGTGCACTTGTTTTAAAAAATTTGACAATAAATGGAGGAAAATAAAGCATTGATGGTAGGATTACCTCTTTTTATTGCCGCAGGAAGCGTCTTTTTACATTCTGAATGTCCAAATAAGTATATCTGTTTGTTTACACAAAATAAAAACAATAACACACTTCTGCAAAAATATTCTAAGACCATCTGATTCTATTCAACCAATCATCATAATCCTTGAATGAAAATTACAGTGGTGCTATCAGTATTTTATGACCAGCCTCCTCACTTCTTCATAAGAACACTATTCAATATTCATATTTAGAACCAAGAATTAGTTGAATTTACTCACTGTATTTAGGCCAGTAAAAAGTTAAAGGGTTAGATTTGAATGATTTTATAGTTATTAACATTTTAAATGTTGCCATCTGTGGTGAAAATTAACAATTGTCTAATCCAGCTGATTAATAAGCATAAATAAAAACCTAAAATTAAATATTCTCATAAGATTAACATTGAACTAGTGCACATGTTGCTTGATATCGAGCAATTTAGTTAAGGTATTTTTTTATGTTTACACTTTTTCATTAGTTTGTTAACCAGCGCATCCTAAAAAATTCAAAATTATAACCTTTTGGTATGAATATACAGATATTTTCAGTGGTATACTGTGTTTACCCGTTACAGCTGGTAACATGAAATCTTTTTTTAATTTCCTTCTCAATTTTAATCAAATGGAGAAATTTAGAACTTTAAGGGCGTCTAGGATCCTTCTGTTTGAATAAATTTCCATCAATTTACTATATAAAGAATTTCTTGCCGGGTCCTATTGAATGACACTAAAATGATTAAAATTGGTTGAAAACTGTAGGAGGAGTTCCTTGTACAAAAAACCGTGTCGCGTATTAAATATGTATATGAATAAATAATTCTTTACTATGAGGCAGAGCCTTTTTGACAAACCTTCAGCAGTTAAAAAATAGTTCTAATTGCACTATCTAAGAGTAATAAAAATTTTCATATAATGTATTAAAGCTCTTGTCCCTTGAAAAGAGATAAAGATTGGTATTTTAGCACAACTTGGTTAGTTTGACGTACTATGGGCGAAGCCCTAAGGTTGCTAAGGCAATTAAAGTTACAATAAACATTTACACAACTCTAGTCTATGCCATGAAAAACATTTATACCATTAGGTAAAGTCGTTATCCCGTGAAAAGAGGACAAATAGGACCCATGAGCATTACAGACAAAGAGAGAGAGACAGAGGAAAAGAAATTTAGATCACACCTCTTTTGGATTCTGCGATGCATGAAAAGTAAATACCAACGTCGCAGCAGACCTGCATACTCAGCTAATTTCTAAAGTAAAAAATAATAAAAAATTTTGAGATTTTAAGCAATAACGAAAAAATCAAATTTTATTAATATACTTGAATTTGAATACAAAAGGTATTTAAGGACACAGAAGAACATCTTTAAAGTCTATAAATAACTTCATCTTTTGACATTACGAGTTACCCAAAATACGTACAAACAGGTTTTTAATTAAAAAGATATAAAAACAAACCTTTGTTTACTTTGAAAGGTTTAGCAGCAGTTTGTAATATGTGTTGTGTTTTAAAAGGTTTTAGGCTTATAAACTGTGTATTCACTATAGAAAACTGGTATTTAAAGTAAATAAATAAAAAAAACTCTGCTTTAAAGTTACATAAAATAAATCTAAAACAAGACTAGAAATGTTTTCTAGTACATCATATTTTTTTTTTAACTTTGCTTAATATCTCTACTTGGTGTTTCATTAAATAAATATATCCATACCCTCTATGTCAAAGCCCCGCAAACAAAAGAGCTTCCGAACAACTCAATCTTACTTTTATAAACTCCCCACCCGTGTATATCCCCACTTTTCTATGTCGAGCCAACGGGTGGAAACTTACTTAACACATTACAACCCCTCTGCGTCTGCCTTGATTCATACCAGGTGGAACCCATGTACACCGCGACAGATGTCTGTTTGTTTCTCAACTCATCGATTCAACAATAACTATTTATGCTCTTTGTATAATTCTAAAGGAATTAAAAATGTTTTTTATATTGTTGCAAAATGACCACTTTTGGTCAATTTATAAAAATGTGGTTTAATTAATCACGTTAACCCAATAAAAATTTATTAAATTACTGGTGTAGTTTGGATTATTATTGGAGAGAGGTATGGAGAGGCATGAAAGTACTGGAAATGCTTTATAGACGAATTGAGTTTTTAACCATAGCCTAGATTAAATTTTTCCTTTTAACTGGTAGTTAATTATTATTAAAATTTTTATTTTATATGATTTAATCTATGAATTCTAAAGTCCAACCGTAGTATAGGTTTTATTTATAAATTTAATATGATTATTGTTTTGGTTCTAATTATATTTGTAAAGTAATAACAAAAGGGGTATGCTATATATGTTATAGTAATTTTGTTTTACTCGCAAAAATGTTTTAAGTTCCTAGCTAGTTGATTTTTGTTAACCAAGCCGACTATTGATCTGAATACGAGTATTACATAATGTTTACACAAACATTTCCTAGTATCATATAACCACAACCATACTTAACTTATTTTTGGTTAAAAATAAATAATGGATAAAACCCACAGGACATTTAAATCTTGGTAAAAATAAGGTAAAATTGACTAAAATAAAGCGAATTTAGCTTAATTTGGCTTTAAAGAAGCCTGTATTCTAGGAATATCATGGTATTTGTTTAGGTTTTATTATTATTTTTATTGTAAATGGTAATTTTCATGTTAAATGATAGGTGGTATTAAATTATTATTTATGCCCAATTTGCCTCATTTACTTGTATAACCATAAAAAAATAATGATTCCAGCTTACGTTTACAATACATTCTAATTATTTTGTGCCTCATAACTTTGAATTCCATCTTAGTTTCTATAAAAATAATGCTACAAACGGTTGTCATATGTTTAGATAATGGGCGTATTTGGATTTCAAATGAAGTGTTTTCTGTACTATGTTGTGTTTTAAAATAATTTTAAAGTTCTTTACACTTCATTTTGCTCTTGTCAAGGTAATTTATAGTTCTCTAGGCAATCTTAGACGCTCGAAAATAGCTTACGCAATTGTATAATCAACCTAAAAAAACACACGAAGGTAGACTAGAGTATGATTAATTTCTTTGTTTTAATAAAAGACATTGAAGTGGATATTAATGGAAAAAATACGTCCGTCACAGCAGACCTGCGTAGTCAGCAAATTTCAAATTAGAAATATTAGTTTTTACCACATAAAACTGTAAATGAAATAAAATCATATGCTCATAAATAGGGAAATAAATGTCTATTCTCCTTATGATAAATATAGGGATAGTATGCAGTTATACTGCCATGGAGAATACTAAAAGTAGGTTATTATCATAAAAAAATTTATTTTGAGCATATGAAGCCATATACTAAGTTTCATCAATATCTGTCCATTGCTAAAGAAGCTTGCCTATTCTCCATATCATTTATATGGGAAAAGAGTGTGCAGGTTTGCTGCCATGCATAAGCCAACCAAGAAAAACCAAGGTTTTTTTAATCATAAATGGATGAATCTCAACCAAATGAAGCTGAATTCTAAGTTTCATCGAAAAAATATTGGTTAATGATTGAAATATTAACATATCCCAATTCGGAAAATTCGGTATAAAACACATGAATAGTAAATGTTGTCTCTACTGTGTCAAACCTAGTTTTCTTTGTTTAATAAAAAGTGGATATTAACAGAAGAACACATGAATAGTAAATTTTGTCTTAACTGTGTCAAACCCATTAGTGCAAATACCTATTCTAGAAATAACTTTACCATTTGAATTCGGATGAAATTTTGACACAATTAATAACAAGGAAACACGTATTGTACTTATGGTCAGAAAAGCATTTTTAGTGTGGCTTAGTTAGACACATCTAAATGGCATAAATCGCTTTTTTTAACCGGATTTAGATTCTTTCATTAGAAAAAAGACATGCCACGACATCATTTATTCATTTAGCTTAAAAAAGGTCATACGGTGGTGTCTCGTGCTCGGTGGAATGAAAGGCCATAATTACCAATTAGGTATACACACACACACACACACACACACACACACACACACACACACACACACACACACACACACACACACACACACACACACACACACACACACACACACACACACACACACACACACACACACACACACACACACACACACACACACACACACACACACACACACACACACACACACACACACACACACACACACACACACACACACACACACACACACACACACACACACACACACACACACACACACACACACACACACACACACACACACACACACACACACACACACACACACACACACACACACACACACACACACACACACACACACACACACACACACACACACACACACACACACACACACACACACACACACACACACACACACACACACACACACACACACACACACACACACACACATCCGACCAATACAATATTGTGAATCTTTTAAATCACCAAAACTAAACATATTTACAGCTGATTATTAAAAACTGTTTAAAATACTTTTTTCAATCCCAATGTTATTTGAATGGGAATTTTTTAGATTTCAATGGTGGATTGCGCCTTTATTTTCAGTCCACTTCTCGTAATTTTTTTTCGGAAACAACTACAAACCAAACCCTATCTAACGACACCAAAAACTTAAAAAATATTCCTAAACTGTATTAAAACACTGTTTAAAAAAATGGTTAATTGTTTTCAGGCTTACTTTTTTGTACTATTCAATGTAGGTAAGGGTGGAGGATTTCTTAAATAACGGTTTGGCTTCGCTTTAGAGGATAAAAAATTTAATTTGTTTATTTTTTGTCATTTCAACTGTAAAGATGACGTTACTGTTTTAAATATACTGATTTCATAATCCAAATGCTTAAATATATACTTATATACTTAGACTGAAAGTATTATGTATGCATAGAATCTCTAATATTTTGTGGTCCTTGGTAATATTTTATAAATCAATTTTAGAGTAATGGTTTACTTCATCCAATGAATGGAAGCTCATTGTTGTGTCGTGTGCGTCGCCGGGCATTGCCCCTCAACCCTGGCCTTGGTCGCTACTTTCTCCGTAACTTTTATACATTACATCATAGACCTACTACTGACCCCATTGCAACTGGGCCATGCATCAGCACCGCGCCGCCGGCACCACGGGAAAATGGACATAAATGGGGTATGCTACTAATTCACACTAATATATAAAAACAATTAAGTAAAATATGGAGCAAAATAGAAAAAGCTTTTGCCCATATTTTGGCTTTGCTATTTATAAGAATATAACAGTTAACAATAACCAAAGTAGCTTAAATACAATTGAATAAAAATAATACAAGACCTGATATTATAAATGATTAAAAACGACTCTTAAGTGTAAACCAATAAAAATTTATAACATGAGTTGTGTTATAGTCAATCATTTATTGTTAGAAAAGATTGGTCTAATGTAGATTTTAAGGCCCTCTCTAAAATGCAAAGAAGATTGTCTAAATTTAAATAACGAGTCGTTGCCAGTCAATACCAAATAGAGATAGCGCCAGAGGAGTAGGCCCAAACACAGTACGAGAGAGAGGGGAGATATTAAATTTCGTATTTAGTATTGTGTTGTTAAAACGCCATTTTAAACATTGGTTACCCATCTTATTTGGTATCAATAAAAAGCTTTCTTAAAAAAATCGTTATTTTAAGTTACTAAAGCCTGTTATTGTTCACACTTTGTCGTACGGGCTTTCACAATTTAATGTTATTCTGATGAAGATATTTGATTGAATCATATGTTTACAAAAATAAACTAAGTTATATAAACTTTGTCATAGTATCCTGCTTTTTTCCAATTTGTTTACTTCGGTTCCAAAATGAGCACTAAAGTAGGCGGATGTAAAAAGTGTTCCTACATTAATAATTGTGAGAATTGGTACAGTAATGGAAACTGTCATAGGTTATGTATGGTGTGTGAGTGCAGTATGAGGACAAGAGAGAGATTCTTTGCTGGTGACCATCTGCAACAAAGTCATAATTTAATCTAACTAATAGATTATTGTCTTGTGAGCGCTCTCATGGTAGAGTGCGCTACTACGTCCACAATGAATCATACTCTAGTTCTTCCTTAGTGTGGCCTATTAGATACAGAACACCACGTCTTTTTTTTGGGTTGGTTATATGATTGCGTAAAGCTTTTTTGAGTGTCTAAGATTGCCTAGAGAACTATAGATTACCTTGACAAGAGCAAAATGAAGTGTAAAGAACTTTAAAATTATTTTAAAACACAACATAGTACAGAAAACACTTCATTTGAAATCCGAATACGCCCATTATCTAAACATATGACAACCGTTTGTAGCATTATTTTTTATAGAAACTAAGAGGGAATTCAAAGTTATGAGGCACAAAATAATTAGAATGTATTGTAAACGTAAGCTGGAATCCTTATTTTTTTAAATGAGGCAAATTGGGCATAAATAATAATTAAATACCACCTATCATTTAACATGAAAATTACCATTTACAATAAAAATAATAATAAAAACTAAACAAATACCATGATATTCCTAGAATACAGGCTTCTTTAAAGCCAAATTAAGCTAAATTCGCTTTATTTTAGTCAATTTTACCTTATTTTTACCAGATTTAAATGTCCTGTGGGTTTTATCCATTATTTATTTTTAACCAAAAATAAGTTAAGTATGGTTGTGGTTATATGATACTAGGAAATGTTTGTGTAAACATTATGTAATACTCGTATTCAGATCAATAGTCGGCTCGGTTAACAAAAATCAACTAATTAGGATATTAAAACATTTTTGCGAGTGAAACAAAATTACTATAACATATATAGCATACCCCTTTTGTTATTACTTTACAAATATAATTAGAACCAAAACAATAATCATATTAAATTTATAAATAAAACCTATACTACGGTTGGACTTTAGAATTCATAGATGAAATCATATAAAATAAAATTTTAATAATAATTAACTACCAGTTAAAAGGAAAAATTTAATCTAGGCTATGATTAAAACCTCAATTCGTCTATAAAGCATTTCCTGTACTTTCATGCCTCTCCATACCTCTCTCCAATAATAATAAAAACTATACCAGTAATTTAATAAATTGTTATTGGGTTAACGTGATTAATTAAACCACATTTTTATAAATTGACCAAAAGTGGTCATTTTGCAACAATATAAAAAACATTTTTAATTCCTTTAGAATTATACAAAGAGCATAAATAGTTATTGTTGAATCGATGAGTTGAGAAACAAACAGACATCTGTCGCGGTGTACATGGGTTCCACCTGGTATGAATCAAGGCAGACGCAGAGGGGTTGTAATGTGTTAAGTAAGTTTCCACCCGTTGGCTCGACATAGAAAAGTGGGGATATACACGGGTGGGGAGTTTATAAAAGTAAGATTGAGTTGTTCGGAAGCTCTTTTGTTTGCGGGGCTTTGACGTAGAGGGTATGGATATATTTATTTAATGAAACACCTAGTAGAGATATTAGGCAAAGTTTAAAAAAAAATATGTTGTACTAGAAAACATTTCTAGTCCTGTTTTAGATTTATTTTATGTAACTTTAAAGCAGAGTTTTTTTTATTTTTTTACTTTAAATACCAGTTTCCTATAGTGAATACACAGTTTATAAGCCTAAAACCTTTTAAAACACAACACATATTACAAACTGCTGCTAAACCTTTCAAAGTAAACAAAGGTTTGTTTTTATATCTTTTTAATTAAAAACCTGTTTGTACGTATTTTGGGTAACTCGTAATGTCAAAAGATAAAGTTATTTATAGACTTTAAAGAAGTTCTTCTGTGTCCTTAAATACCTTTGAATTCAAATTCAAGTATATTAATAAAATTTGATTTTTTTGTATATTGCTTAAAATCTCAAATTTTTTATTATTTTTTACTTTAGAAATTAGCTGAGTATGCAGGTCTGCTGCGACGTTGGTATTTACTTTTCATGCATCGCAGAATCCAAAAGAGGTGTGATCTAAATTTCTTTTCCTCTGTCTCTCTCTCTCTCTTTGTCTGTAATGCTCATGGGTCCTATTTTGTCCTCTTTTCACGGGATAACGACTTTACCTAATGGTATAAATGTTTTTCATGGCATAGACTAGAGTTGTGTAAATGTTTATTGCAACTTTAATTGCCTTAGCAACCTTAGGGCTTCGCCCCATAGTACGTCAAACTAACCAAGTTGTGCTAAAATACCAAGCTTTATCTCTTTTCAAGGGACAAGAGCTTTAATACATTATATGAAAATATTTATTACTCTTAGATAGTGCAATTAGAACTATTTTTTAACTGCTGAAGGTTTGTCAAAAAGGCTCTGCCTCATAGTAAAAGAATTATTTATTCATATACATATTTAATACGCGACACGGTTTTTTGTACAAGGAACTCCTCCTACAGTTTTCAACCAATTTTAATCATTTTAGTGTCATTCAATAGGACCCGGCAAGAAATTCTTTATACAGTAAATTGATGGAAATTTATTCAAACAGAAGGATCCTAGACGCCCTTAAAGTTCTAAATTTCTCCATTTGATTAAAATTGAGAAGGAAATTAAAAAAAGATTTCATGTTACCAGCTGTAACGGGTAAACACAGTATACCACTGAAAATATCTGTATATTCATACCAAAAAGGTTATAATTTTGAATTTTTTAGGATGCGCTGGTTAACAAACTAATGAAAAAGTGTAAACATAAAAAATACCTTAACTAAATTGCTCGATATCAAGCAACAAGTGCACTAGTTCAATGTTAATCTTATGAGAATATTTAATTTTAGGTTTTTATTTATGCTTATTAATCAGCTGTATTAGACAATTGTTAATTTTCACCACAGATGGCATTATTTAAAATGTTAATAACTATAAAATCATTCAAATCTAACCCTTTAACTTTTTACTGGCCTAAATACAGTGAGTAAATTCAACTAATTCTTGGTTCTAAATATGAATATTGAATAGTGTTCTTATGAAGAAGTGAGGAGGCTGGTCATAAAATACTGATAGCACCACTGTAATTTTCATTCAAGGATTATGCTGATTGGTTAAATAGAATCAGATGGTCTTAGAATATTTTTGCAGAAGTTTGTTATTGTTTTTATTTTGTGTAAACAAACAGATATACTTATTTGGACATTCAGAATGTAAAAAGGACGCTTCCTGCGGCAAGAAAAAGAGGTGATCCTACCATCAATGCTTTATTTTCCTCCATTTATTGTCAAATTTTTTAAAACAAGTGCACTAGTTCAATGTTAATCTTATGAGAATATTTAATTCTAGCTTTTTATTTATGCTTTTCAATCAGCTGGATTAGACAATTCTTAATTTTCACCACAGATTGCAACATTTAAAATGTTAATAATTATAAAATAATTCAAATCTAACCCTTTAACTTTTTACTGGCCTAAATACAGTGAGTAAATTCAACTAATTCTTGGTTCTAAATATGAATATTGAATAGTGTTCTTATGAAGAAGTGAGGAGGCTGGTCATAAAATACTGATAGCACCACTTTAATTTTCATTCAAGGATTATGCTGATTGGTTAAATAGAATCAGATGGTCTTAGAATATTTTGGCAGAAGTTTGTTATTGTTTTTATTTTGTGTAAACAAACAGATATACTTATTTGGACATTCAGAATGTAAAAAGGACGCTTCCTGCTGCAATAAAAAGAGGTGATCCTACCATCAATGCTTTATTTTCCTTCATTTATTGTCAAATTTTTTAACAACAGATTTCCCTATTTATTCGGTTTTGTATACATTGACAATACATGAGGTTTTAGGTAAGAAGGTAAAATCTAAAGACATATATTGAATTGATTAGACCTAATATCTACATTGGTACGGTGTCTATGCATTACTAACAAGTGCTGCGTTGTTTTGCTTGGTTTGCATATTTAATTTAGATTTAATGTTGCCCATGTCTGTACATATCTTTCATGGGTAGAACACGATATGCAGGGGTGGGGTATATTGGATTTGGCATATAGCTATTGTCACATCCTATTAATTATTCGATATTAGGTTTTTTATTTAATAATCTATAGTATTTTTGAAACATCTGAATTTTCTTAAATTGTTTATGAGTTTATACTCATAGAACTATAAAATAAATCGCTATACGAATATAAATGTTACATCAAACTGCAAAAAAAAAAAAAAAAAAAAAAAAAAAAAACATTCATGGTAATAACTTCTAAACCAAATAAAATAGATGTAACAAGATTTTGACAAAGGTGGCTTTAAACACGAGCTATTAAACAGGGGAGCTATTAAACAGGGACCTATTAGACATAAAACTTAATTTAAAATAACCTAACTGATGGTGATATATTGAATTTCTGAAAGCATTGTTATAATTTGTTTAATAAACTTTACACACGACCCATGCAAAGAGCGGGTATACAGCTAGTCATAAATTGAAATTCTAAAAGTTTTAACATTAGTCTTATGGATTTTAATACCAAAATAAAATAATTCATAAAAACAGTTAAATTAATTGTCAAAAAACTATATACTCCATTATAAACATGTGTCTTTCACTTTTAATCAGTAAATGAATTAATAAATAGTATTATATTAGAAAATAGTTCATTCCTTTTTAATAGTAGTCTTTATTGGTGATCATGTATATTTAGTTTAATTTTATTAAAAGGATACAACAAATGAGTAATTTGTACAATCGCAAATATTTAATTTTATAATAAAATATTTAACACCAAATTATAAAGCCAGCTGTTACCAGCAGAGGTATAATCAAAATTTTACTTATACCATTATACAACACCCTTAGCCCTACATTAAGACTCCTTAACAAGCTCATCTTAAAGGTAAATAAGCAGAGCTAATGAGCTCGTCTTCAACTAAACAATCCTTTTTAAGCTTAGAATTTTTAGAGTACAATCTGTCACTGATATTACTATTGCTACAATAAATCATACACATTTACCAGGCAAATTTTGTACTATTATCCTTGTAAAATAATTTAAGTAAAATATACTGTCAGTTATTACCAGTAACTTTTTACAAATTTTAGTAATTTTTTTATTATTGTTTATTAAATCTATACTATACAAGCAATGTCTGAAGGGATGTGTATTTTACAATCTCAAAATATGGCAGGTAGATTTTACTAATACTTTACCTTTAAAAGTGTTTTTGCCCAAAAATTAGTTTAGAAACAGGCTCAATCCCAGGAAAAATTAAATTTGTTCTAAATTTAAGTTTAAAAATCGTAATTTTTAACATTAGTCTTATGTGCTGCTATTTTGATAACGAAATAACAACGAAAATTGCACACAAATAAAGAAACTATAATATGTTAAGCCTATACCCTCTTTTTAAAACAGCCATTAACTGTAAAAAGGCATAGTTAGTTGTTCATAGAAATTTAACCCTTTCAACTGTGGCATTTATTTTATTTCCGCCCACATTTCGGTCATAAAAGTTGGGCTGATCAAGCAACTTTGAATTTTCTCTGTTGTTGAGCGCGCCGACAACAGCCAATACCAGCGGTAATTCAGTAATGCTGCGAAGTTGCATGACAAAATTGCAGGCACTCCAAAAAGTCCACTAACCAGCTTATACCCGCGACCACCAAATCACTACCTCTTATCTGCCACCGACCTTTGTATTCGACCAATCAGCTGATTGTCAGGTGCCTTATCCTTTTTGGCCAGACTGTCCGTCTTGTCTGGGTGATCGCCGAGTGAATTTGAAGTGCTGGCTGTCAGTTATTCTACCCTCCAACTTCATTGAATTTCAAGGCTGACTTTGAATATTAAAGTAGCCAAGGTGAGCAAATACCATGATTTAATTTTGTTAGGTGTTTGAAACAGTTTCAAGTTGTTAAATTTAATTTCGTAACCTTAAAGATTTTATAAAATATTGGAGCTCAATCGATTTAACCATGCCTTTGGTTTGCCTGTTAGAACATCATTGTCTAATTTAATTTGGAGACTTATGGTAAAATAATAAATTTAGTAATATTCTATTTCTGTTTTTACGACACAGTTCTTAAACCCTTATAAAATAATTAACTAACTTCTACCACTAGCGGTAATTTTTAAAAATTTTACAAAAATTTATTAACTGTTTCTTTCCCCCTACTAGAACCTTTCGCGACGCTGCCGCCCCGACAAAGAACTAAAATCTTCAAAGTTCTTCCCTTTTATCTCATTCTCTTAGGGGAGGGGGTTGGGGGGGGGGGTGGGGTTCACACTACCCTATATAAGCGGCATCGGTACCTCGCGCGTGCGCCATTATAATGGCGATAGGGCGACAGTAAACATCTATCCATAAGTCTCTAAGACTATCAAACATTTTTTTTTAACTTACTCTTGTTACTCTAACATATGTTTGCGCTTATTATGCTAATTAGTCTCTATATATTCAGACACACTCGCGGGCACCAATCATATACTCGCTGAATTTTGGAGAGTACACATCTCCCCTTTAAATATTATTATGGGTTCCCACACTTTACATTTAAAACTTTTGCGTACGAAACACATTTTACAGAAACAATCTAACTCCACAATTTCAAAACCGCGTACAACATTGAGTAAGCTTAAAAAATACTTCAGTTTTCACCCGTTGTACTTTGTAAAATCTAACCTTTGTAATACTTGTTCTACTAATCCTGTTTTACATTCTGTCTTAACTAAAATGCTGAAATATCAAAATTTCAATCTTGTTACACCTATTGACAATCCTATCCAATTATTCTTATTCACTATATTTACCAGGTTTATATGATCATTCTTCCTCAGACACATGTCTTGTTCTGCTCTATCAACTCGCACTGTAACCACCTAGGACCTCTCCTTTTTTGCAATTATAGACACACAGCGGGAATCACCCATACAAGCACTGACTCCCATCCCATACAGAGTAATAAAATAACTATTAATGCTACAAATAATGACAAAGCAATTCTCCAATCACTGATGAGTTTTTGTTTAAATAAATATATTTTTAAAAACCCCCTCTGGATGACCTTGACCCACTTCCAAAACCCACCCATCACTGTCAAAAAACCCCAGCCCCTACAACCCCTACAACCGTTACAACTGCGTGACCTTGACCTGAGCCAGGAGTGCCCAAACCCCACTACTAATACACATCGGTATTGTTTTTATTTAAAATTAATTTCACGTGTTTATTCATGCAGTTTTTAACGATGATTTTAAGATAAATTAATAATATAAGAAGTTCCTTTGACGCATAATCTAATAAACAAAATTTTTAACATGTATCAAATAATATGAATTTAGCTCTCAATTTTTATTTAATACTTTCAAAAACAAATCATTACAAAAGTCAGACTTTAACGATCATATTTTACAGTATATTTTTTAATCAATTATTTCATAACAATAACTACGTTTATTGAAAACCACAAAGAGTAAAAGAATATTGGAACGAGTCTATTGTTCCGGTTAAGAGGTGGCACAACAGCATGAGCTTTGTCGCTTCCTGGAGGCTATCCCTAAACTGTTAAATGATATGTAGAGGCATCACGCTGGACAAAAGTTATATATCCCAATGTTCCTGACACCTTCAAGCTAGTTTATTATCAGCAGCTACTTTGGGCAAATTCGATTTGGGAGGGGGCAACATATTTTAACACAAAGATATGGAGCTTATACAGGGTGTATGAAATATAACTTTTTATACTTTATCAACTCTACACATCTTGTACTAAACTAATAATAATAATAATGATATTTATTTGTCTTGACAATATAAATTGCATCGACATAACAAAAATATTCAATAATTCTTATAATTAATTGTGTTTTTAGAATTATAATTTTTCTTATAAAATTCTTCAATTGAGTATATTGGAACTTCCGTTAACAGTAATTTTAATTCCCTCTTGAAGTCTTTATTTTCCAAATTTTTAATATAGTTTGGTAAGTGATTATAAAGTTTTCTTCCATTGTAAAATAAATGTTTTTCAAAAAAAGTTGTCCTGTAAAACTTGAAGATAATTTGTTTTCTCTTTTTAAATTATAATTCATGAATTTTCTTTGTTTATTTATGTCGAATTCATCCAGGTTATTTTTTACAAAATTTAATGTTTCATATATATATAAAGAATAATATGTCATCAGATCATAATTTTTAAATATCTCTTTGCATGATTCTTTTTTTCTTAATTTAAATATTGTTCTTAATGCAGATTTCTGTAATTTAAATACTTGCTTTGTTCTCGATGAGGCCATACCCCAAATGGGAATGGCATATCTCATATTAGATACAAATAATGAATAATATGCTGTGAAAAGTACTTCTCTATCACAGAATGTTGATAATCTTCTTAAAACGAAAATAATTTGAGAGAGTTTTTTACACATATTGTCAATATGGATGTTGAAATTCAATTTTCATCTACTACAAGTCCCAAAAATTTTGTTGATTTTTCATTTGTTATATTTTGATTTTCAATGATAACGTTTAAGTTGAAATCATGTTCTGCTTTTTCTCGTATGTAAAATCCCATAAATTTTGTTTTTGAGAGATTTATTTCAAAATAATTGTCTGAGAAACATTGTGCTAAAATATTTGATTCTTGAAAAGCTTGAACTTCTAATTGGTTTCGATTTTGACTTGAGACTAATAATGTTGTGTCATCAGCAAATAAAGTAATTTTGGAAAGATTTTAGTTGAATAGATATAGTTGAATAGATATAGATATAGATATAGATATAGATATAGATATAGTTGAATAGTTGAATAGATTTTTTTAAGGTGAAAGTGAAGGTAAAAGTTGTTTGCGCCGTATTGGAGGAGTTTCTACAGGGAACGCTGTGAAATGATGACAACCTGCACCACAAAACCACCAACGAAAGACTCAACTTTTGTACTTTTTTGTATCTTTGTTAAAAATTACACTATTTGTAATCTTAAAGATGACAAATAAAGAAATTCTGACAAACATGGATGATTTTATCAGTAAATTAAACAGGCAGAAAAAATTTAAAAGAAATAATAATATTTATTATTTTTAGATTTAGTTAAAGAATTGTGTGATTGAATTTGAGATTTTATTAAATTAACTTTTATAAATTCTGAAAATTTCAATCAGTGGTTGACTTTAAAAACTGCATATCGTTACACAACATAATTACAACCTTACAACCATTATTAGGCCTAGAACGTATATATGAGATGCTCAACACTTAAGTTTTTGTACGACCCCTTTGATTAGGTCAAAACATAAACAATGTAATCCTGCCATGGACATATTTGTTCATGTATACAACTATTTATAGTGACACTCTAGTCTGCAAGAGTTACAGAGCATTGCCCGGCCGCTATAGCATTACCACAGTGACGTCACCACACAACACCGACCTAGGCCCATTGTGCTATGTAATCGCCATCATTCCGACATTTCAGCTCGGCGCCTTTATTACCCAGCTACCTCACTGTAATTGACTTCAACGGCATTGTTTCGTAAAATTCCGTTTTCAGTATAAAGAATATTTATCAATTATGAAGTTATGAAAATTATTTGTTACACGTATCATTATATTCTTTTCCCATCAAGAAAAAAAAATCTTCTGTCAGAATATATATTTCTGGGTGGTTCACTAATCACAAAAGGTATTTTTTTATTGACTCATGAAAACAAACTTATAATCTTCTTTTCGAATTTATTCACCGCGAAATGTCTTTTCCCCCTTTTCACGTATGATGTAGTTGAACACCATTTGAATATTTTTTGACACTGCAAAACAATAAGCTATAAACTAAAAAGAAGAAGCGTAACTGTTCTTACGCTCTTATTGTTCTGTCGTTGAACCTGTAACATATCTACTAACAACACTCACCCGCGTCTAGTTATCCAACTTTTTCATTTGACATCCTTTTAAACGTTTATTTTTTCAACATGTTTATTTTGAATATCAATTCTAAAAGAATGTTATCAATACTTAAATAAAAATACTGTAAAATTAATATGCTAAAGAAAGAAAAGTCACTTATAATTACATATTAATGTGTCCACAGTTTCCATTTCAGGCAACAGATGGCGTCACACTTGTCTCCGCTCAGTCCGTGACGTATTGGTGGTTCATGTCTCGTGACCTGTGTAGTACCAAGTAATGAATAGATAAAGTCAAGTAGTATACTGTTTTGTTCTAAGGGGCCTTTTAGTATTTAATCATGCTTATAATTATAAATTGTTTTGAAAGTAATTAGTTTTCATTACAATGCAAAAACATTCTTACGCCTTTTATAGATAATGTTAACCCAGCCGGAATATTTACATATTCTGTTTATAAATATATTAAAAACTAATTGTTATGATTCCATCATAAAATTAATATTTTTAAATTAATAATTTGACAATGGGTTTTTAATAACGTAGAATAAATACTTATTGCATAAACACATATGTTGAACTAATTCTATACAAGTAGTTGCCACCACATATTAATAAATTTATAGCTATTTACTACAAAATAAAGGTGCCATATTCCATTTCAGTTGTTGCTGTTTTGATAGGACAATGATTAACCGTTTTTCTAGAGTATGAAATCATTTATCAAAGAAAGCTATTAATAAATGACAATTCACTTAAAAGTCCACCAACGCAAAAACACTGAAAATATGATTCCATAATCACCCATTTTGGAAGAAAATAAATATTTTTTTTAATTTGATTTAAAAAATATTATTTTATTTTAAAACATTAGTTTGGGTTGAGTTTAGATCTAGGGCTTTCATATCGTATATACCAATAAAAGTTAATTGTATAATTACAAACAGTTCTAAGATAAAAATAAAATTTAATTATTTTTCAACATCACTGATTATTTATAGTTTTAATTAGTATTAATTAGTTATAAGTTCAAAATTCAAAATTCTTAGGTATTAGAGCTCTAATGTAACTATTCAACTAAATTATTAAAAAGTTTCAAGAGTATCCGTTTAAAATAGCGTCCGAAACAGAGGTCATGTTTTAAAATATCATGTTTTACAGAAAAGCACTAGTTAAAATAGCCGACTGTGCTACTAGCCCTAGGGTGAAGATTACTTTTAAAACTAGGAAGAGTAAACATTAAACCAATTCAAAGCGGGTGAAATTTTTATAATTCAAAGTGGATGTACTTTTTACAATTTTTAAGATGTGATGTATTATATTCTAGAGTTCAGTGCAAAACAGTGACTGTCAACCAGGGGCCAATGTTTTTAACCTTGAAAATCCTGGTTATTTCTTGAGCCTCAATAGCACTTTTGGGACGTGAAACGCCCCCTGGGTTGAGGGGATTTCAAGGAAAATTGGCTATTGTCAACTACTGTTTATCTTTGGGCTGGTTATTGGTTTTCAATGCTAAACAAACTTTTATATCACGATGTTAGTATAACAAGCCTCTTAGTTTGTAAAATTAGGTTTGACTTTAACATAACTCTTGGATCTAATACAGGATGTCCGGGCTACAGGTATAAAAAATAACTATCTCGGGCAGTATAAAGATGTTGACATGTTATAAATACAACAGAGATTTGTATCATATTTAGTAAAGATTAATGTAATCACCATACGTCGCTCTCAAGAAGTCAAATCTGTAATCAGTCTCCCGCTGTTTGTAAACATTTTTGACACTATCGTCTCGACCGCAGCCACAGTCTTGTGCCAGTTCCTATAAACCCTGCACCCTTATACCGATATCGTTGATAAACCCCCATGCAAACAAAAAATTCAGCGGGTAAGATCTGGTGATATTCACATTAGTAGCAAATATGTTGTTATGGCCAGAAATGATTTAGCTTGGTCACATACAAACATTCAATTTTCCTTTTAGTAAAGAAGCATTTTTTCATTCATTTCATTCATATCTAACAAGATAATTATTACTTGGTGCCTTTTATCGGCACACTCTGTATATATCTTTGTAGGAGAGATAAAAAGATAGAAATTAACAGTTTCCAAAATTATATTTCTTGTGAGTTTTTAAAATAACACTAATTTTTTTAGGGAATGCACCATAGTACTCAGGAATTCTGAAGATCTTGACTTAATCTCGCAGTTAAAACCAAATTCTCGCCATCATATCATTTAGTCATTTTCATCATACCATCGCGATAAACGTCGTTTTCGGAACCGTCAGCTGTGATCGAAACTAGTTGATTCCCGGTGGGTTGGATAAACGTGTTGTTAAACAAAGTTTTCGGGACTAGTCCTCGAAACAGTGGTTTTCGGGACTAGGCCGGAAAAAAACTTACAATGTTTGACACCACTAGCGCTGATATTCTGCTTACAGTAACTTAAGCCAATGTATACAGAACCGAATAAGTAGGGACATCCTATGTTAAAAAAATTTAGTTTTGCCCCCGAAAACCAGGGGGGAATAAAGCGCTGATGCTAGGATTACTTCTCCTTACTGTCACGGGAAGCGCTCTTTTTATCCCTCAAATGTCAAAATGAGCTTATTTGTTTACAAAAAATCAAAACAATAACAAACCTCTGTAAAATTATTCTAGTCATCTGTTTTCATTCAACCAATCAGCATAATCCTTACCATCTAGGTGGTGCTATCTGTGTTTCAGGGGCGGCGTTCTCACTTCCCCATAAGGATGTCCCTACTTATTCGGTTCTGTATACATTGCTTAAGCCTCGTTGACTCCAATATATAAATGTCAAACAGCTGATTGTTTAGTTGTAAATAGTTCAAATACAAGATAAACAAATAACAACGTAAGAGGGGGTATATAGGTTAAAATTTATTAATTTTTATCCAAACTGTATATTTATTAAAGGTGGTATGAGTAGTGCAAAAGTAAGGCTTTTGGGCCAGTTCAAGGTCACCCGAGCGATGACGTCATCGATGACGTCATCGATGACGTCATCGAGGTCAATGACCTCATCGATGACGTCATCGATTGCATCATCGATGACGTCATCACC
>JAQYXR010001910.1:0-19555 GCA_030545055.2 Neoaliturus tenellus | reverse complement strand
TCTTTGGCCCTTCAGGGCTTCCGTAACCGTCAACCACCCTAAGGTAAGCATTTATTTGTTTCCATAAGCTTATATACAAAGCTTTTACCTTGATATGGTAATACAGTATTATTTTATGAAAGTGAAAATTGTTTTTTTAATCTGCCAAGGTATATATATTCTATATATACCAAGGTATATTATATATTCTACTCTAACCAAAGACATTGAAATTGTAAAGGATATCTAACCTAAATTACTCTGAAATACCCTTCTATTATGAACTAAACCTCTGTAGGAATCCAATTGTTTTGTCTAATAATTTAAGTTTAATTCTTTAACCTTTTATATCTTGTATTAGACCAACAAACCTTTATAGCTAATAATTAATTATTCATTGCCAGGAATAGCATTTGTAATCTTGGATCGGGACCTTAAAATAGGCCCTACACTCCAAAATTTATTTTTATAGGTACAACTTCCCAATCTCCTCAAGACAGTCTCTTGTCTGTTTTAAACTGATTGTCAGACCAATTTACTTTTAAATTTCAATGACTGAAAAACTGTTTAGGCTACATAATAACTTATCTTTGCCTAAGATGGGCCAAAAGTTTGTCATTGGGATCGGGCTCATCACTGTTTATTTATGTTTGTAATCTATGTTTATTTAGGTATCTATCGAATTTTATCATGTGATAAGATGAAACATATTAGCTGTGTGAAAATAGCCAACCGGTGAATTTGAAAGAATGGTTTTTGTTTCCTATGGAGTTAAAAATGTAAAATCCAATAATATGGTCCCGGGCTTAGGTCTTTGCATGACAATTACCGTAGTAGCAGATTCCCTTAAACTATAGGAAAATCCACCAAAATGAAGAAATTTAATCTAGGCCTACTCTTTTATCTCACATTAGGCCTACAGTAATGTTGAATGAAGTTCGACCTACATACTAGCCTATAACATGTCTATCAACCCTAACTCTGAATCGACTGCACAGTCTCTTAACTGGGATACCATACTATCGAATGAAAGTATCGGTCGATCCAATCGATATCAACTATTGATTCAATTTAACTTAACTTAAATAACAAAGACAATAACTTACTGTACTGACAACTGAAATTTTTACAGAATAACATAATCTACCGGTAGGCTATAAATAGGCTATGTTAAAAAAAAAAAAAAAAAAACAGGTCTACTCGATCACATTCTTTTTAACTTTCCTGGGCATGAATACCATATTCTGGGATTTATCTCTATTCCTGGGAATGAGAATAGAGATAAGTTTAGGTTATGACAGTTGGATTTGTCAAGCCAAATTTTGTATTTGACATTAGTTGTCTATCTGACACGATATACCATAGATCGGATCGATTGATTTTTTTATTCTAGCCTATAGTATGGGAGTCCAGTTAAGAAACTGCACCCGTCAGCGGGTAGGCTACCCTAATTCCCTAAACATTTCCCTATTTAGGAAATATTCTACCCAATTGTGGTTGAAGGCATGGTTGGACCTAATCCTGAAACCATGTTACTTTTTTCATTTTGATGTACCTACAAGCCTAAAACAATATTATTCATATCTACAGTGTCTACCCCTCTCTTAACCAGCCCTCGGGACCGGGCCTACGGTCGGATGACTTAACCTAAAAGGTCAATTAAAGCGGGCGACTACATAAACATGTAAAATATGTAGAAATAGGCCTAATTATACTATGGTATTAGAGGCCTATGTAATAAAACAATAAATCCTAAAACCCATTCAGCCATTTATCAAAATAGGCTGTGCTCATGTGCTAACCAAGCAAAAAATAATTGACTTTAAGTGATGTTCTGTTTAAGTTCTGTGAGTTCCCGTGTGGGTGTAATAAATTTTAGTAAAGCGATAAAGGTACATTAGCCTGACATATATGTGTTCTATGACACCCACACTCCTTAGTCCATATTTTTAGGCAAATATACAGTAAATTAACTGAAGGGTAAGTGTGAAAGATGAGATATAGAGCTTTGTTTACTGACAAAGACCATGTGATTCATTTGTCATTAATATTAAAAAAAGGCTCCTGGTTCAAATTTTTTAGTCTTCTAAAAAACTTAAAACTGGTTAACGTGGTCGCAAATGCCTGAGGCCGGTTCTGAGGCTTACGGGTAGGGTTACACTACCAGATATTTTCTAAGCCAACCCACGGCCCTTTTGCGATACAGTGTACACTGATGTTTCCAACCCTTCTCCCCCTCGCCAATGCCTATGGGAAATAATAATAAGAGATAAACTTGTGTTTTAGAGTTACAATATAAAATGTCGACACATTTTAACTTACACAGTATGTAAATGAGGCAGTGTAAATAGCCATACCGATTTACATTGAGTTTAACACAATAACAAAATGTTCAATCCGAATTCCCTTAAAATTGCTTCATTTTACTGAAAAAAACATTTTTCAAATTTCCTATAGAAAGGGAAACTATCTTGAATCGCCTAGGCCTATTCCTCAATTATAGTCTTATTTCAATTGTTTGGAGCATAAAAATGATAAGAAAGGCATAAAATCTTATTACCGTAATAGAAATCTTATCGTTCATAGAAACACTTTATAGTTATTACCAAAGCAAAAACACAGGCAACTGATTATCTGTTGCCTACAGATAAACTGTTTGCAAACACTGCAAGTTTGCATACTTTTTGGTTTCATTACCGGTATTGAATTCACCTCATCGCTCACCAGAAAAAAATCAAATGTAGATTCCCTCTTAACCGGCCACCTCGGGACCAGACCGCAGCCGGATAATGAATTGGCCGGTTAAACTGATGTAGACCTACATTTAAAAACGCCAACCTACAATTTAATTATGGCCTAAATGCAATTATACTTGAAAAAACTCTAAAAATGTTTCCGAGTAGCCTATAATTTATATAGTTAACCTCTGACACCCATGATATCCTAATGTGGACGAAAGTAATAATCACAGTTTCTTAATTATTAAGAAAAGATTAACAGTTTTTTAATTATTGTCTACTGGATTGCAGGTCCAAGCGCATTCACTTCCTTCCAGGATTAAATATGTTTGAGAATGTCAGTACGGTATAGTGTTGAGTTGAATTACAGATAAGAAAACAACGTTTCTGGCAAAACACAGCCCGTTAAAGCGATGTCGAGATAAATGATGGTTTGTAAAACCCATCATTTAGTTTGTGTCTTTACTGGGTACCGTACTGATTAACCTATATTTGCTTGTAACACCTCCAAGGCAGCAAACCTTCACAGTGCTTATTGAGGATATATATACTAAAATTCATTTTGCAGCAAACATGTTGTGACAATATTATTTGTTTTAACTAACACTTGTAAAAATCTACAACTATTATGACTAGATAACCTAAACCAGATTGTTTATTAAAAGCATATTTTTCATTCTTTTAAGGCTGTGTTCGAGATGGGAACCCAATTTGACATCAGGATCATCTCATCAGGAACCACATCAAAGGACCTCAAAGTCTGACTTGCGCTGATTCTCTTCTAAAATTAGAAGGTACGGTAATGTTTTATTTGGGTGTGGTTAATTTTTATAATAAATTATGAGAGAATACTACTAAATCCCATTCTAAATCATAGAATATTTTGTACATCTGTAGTGGGCCTCTTAATCCGTACCCAAGGCTAATTTTTAAAGGTTCATTTGTCATAAATTAATTCACGCACTGTACCGCACAGTACTCAGTACTTTTTAGGCTAATAATTTAAGCTTAGGCAAATGGGAACTGAGTGAATAAAACATAAATACATATAGAGCAAAATCAGTGTAGCACAAACCAGTTTAATGCCCAGAAAACTCTTAAGGATGAGTTTGTCCCATTTCTTTTGGATGTTATTATATTTATTTATTGCACATCTTATTGTACAAAGAGCTTTCTTTTGACCTACCTCAGGACAAAGACTGGAAATGATTTAACGGGTAAAAATGTGTGTCCTTTAAGTTTTCAATAAAGTAAATGTGATATTATAGTGAAACCATCTCTAGCCTAGGAGGAAAAGTACGATGGTTAAATGAATAGATGGATCAGCTGTTTCCATTACCGTACCCATTTCTATAAAACACTACTACCGGCTAAAGACATTTATTGTTAAAAATAACTGATAAAGAAGGTACCTATTAGCTTTCCAGAGTAGGCGAGTTAAAGTTTAACTGGTTGTGATAGTTGGTTTGTTAAGAGTATCATTTTGGTTAGCTCTTCTTTTTGGAATGTATAGCCTATAATAATATTAAATTAAAACTCCAAATATCCAATAAGTTTTATAATTTGTTGGTTACGTAACAAATTATAAAATTGATTGGACATTTGGAGTTTTAATTTAAAACTACTATATGTTAAGAGTATGTTTATAGTATACTGTTGACTCCCTCTAATCCGGACGCCTCGGAATCGGACCATTGTCCGGATAAAAAAATTGTTGAGCAATCCGGCGGTTGTTAACTTATGCAAATTAAAATCTTTAATAGTGTGTATTTACCTAATTCTAAACATATAAAAAGACAATTTTATACCCTAAACATTACGTTGTTTTGCTACCAACTTGATTCAACCTCATTTTGATGACATCGATAAAAACAAAATTGACACCAGACAATAAGAAATAGGCTAACACAAAAAAAGGACCACTAATAAAAACTTCATAGATTTATTTTTTGTTAAGAAAGGGGCTACAATTTTAGATTCATAAAATCACTACACAGTTACTCTAACTACAATTTTGCCTAAAAATCAATCTCGTAATAATATAACTCAATTCAAAATTACTAAAACTCAAACAATATACGGTACAGTAACTTTTAAAATTAGCCACAATTCGGTATGACTATCCGGAACGAGCGTAATCGTAAGCCGAACTGAGGTTTTTTGTTTACATGTTGACCAAAACAGACACGTTCAATTCTGTCAATTTTGGCCTCAAGAAATCCATTACGTTGATGACTCATTTCCAAGACCTCGTCCGGACCATCCGGCGTCCAGACCATTGGAGTCCAAGCGAGAGGGAGTCGACTATATGTCAATTTTTTTATACTTTTTATATATTTTTTTATATTTCAGTCTGGTAGATTGAAAATTTTCGCAGCACGTCTGATAGAGTGGTTATTGTGCGCTGGCTAGGCACACCATGTTCTGATATTGGATAATGTAATCAAATTTCAACATGGATGGGACAAGATTATCTTTAAAAGTTTTCCAACCATTAACTTAATACTTTTAATAATTTCTTAATTTATTGGTACCTGTTACATGTAGGCTACACTAGTGATAACGCAGACTTGTCTATCAAAGTATAGTAGAATCCCGCTAATCCAAACTAATCAAGACTGGACCCTTTTAGGTTCTGAAAATTTGCGGAATGGGGAGAGTTAAAAAAGCTTAAGATTTTACTCGTTTACCTTTGCTGTTTACTTCTATCAAGGTGTATGATACCGTGAAACAATGACACGGCTATCAAGGACCTTTGTTGATGGCCGATAAAACATTTGCTCGGTGTTTGTTCATTGAACGCAGTTTCATCACAAGCGACCTCTTATCCAATGTCCAATTGAATTTCAGCCCTATTATTAAAATCTGAGTGAATAAATTATGCCTTTTAGTGTAAAGTTTGTAGCAAAACATTAATTACATGTTATGCTATTCTTTTTAGTTAAATACACTAATAGTTTTTCTTTGGAACACATTTAAAAAGGTCCCTTGTAACTGTAACTTGTTCAATAAACCGCCGGTTAATCCGGCCATTTTTAAAACCGGCATGTGGGCTGGTTCCATGGTCGCCGGATTGAGGGTGTCTGTACTATGAAATTTGACAAAGTAACCTTACGTGTTTATTGTTTGTTTGATACAGCTCTAAACCAATTAATTGTTAATGTCTAAAGGGAAGTGGGTATTGTTCGGTATCTACTAAAAGTATCTCACCCAAGTCTCCTTTTAAGTTTAGGGCCTAACAGTTTTGGTTGTAACATAGGCTAATTGCCTTAAAAAATAAAAATTATCAGGCTTTCAAAAATGGTTGCAGTACAGTAGACTGTTGATACTGTACTCCAATATTATTTGGCCTAACACATTCTTTAAACCAACAATGTGTCGTCGGCAAAATATGCTACTGTTTTTGTTCATTTGTGTGAAGTATTGCAGTACAGTTTCAAGCTTTTAAATTTGTTTCTCTGTTAATTAACTAGGCCTAATGCTTGTATCAAAGTGGTTACCATACTCAACTACCATACAAAAACATGTAGGCCTACTTAAAAAATACTAGTATACGTGTTGCTCGAAATCGAGCAATTTATTTTAATACAATACAAAAGTTACTTTTTAGCTCTAACTCAATGACATCCGACCAATCCAATATTGTGAATATCTTTAATCACCAAAACTACACGTATTTACAGCTGATTATTAACATATGTTTAAAATGCTTTATTTAGTCCCAATGTTATTTAAATGGGAAACTTTGAGATTTCAATGGTGGATGGCGCCTTTACTTTCAGTCCGATTCTCATAAGTTTTTAGCGGAAACAACTACAGACCAAGCCCAATCCAATGACACTAAAAACTTGAAAATCGGTTAAAAATTGTAGGAGGAGTTCTCAAGACAAAAAAACCCTTAGCGTATTAAATAAGTATAGATGTTATAGAGGGTGAGTTTCTTAAAGTGATCCAATAGCTAACTTTTTTATTCTATATCTGACAGTATACTTCTTATGGGGGACCCCCTTTACTTTTTTATATTGCTTTCAGGTATGTATTTCACTTTTCAAAATTTTCCGCCACTTTTCCAATATGGCAGCGAACTTGAAAATTTCTTATGGAACACTCTACATTTTATGGTGTTTTTGAAATTTTCATGTGATTTTAAGACTTCTTTATTCTTTGACATTTTTTTCTAAACCTAACAGTTAGGGAGCTAGAGGCAATTAAAGTTCATTTTTAATTCCATAAGCATAACATGTGGAAAACTTTATCTGCCCATATCTCCGAAACCATTGACAAAAATAAAAAAATACTCAAGAATAAAAATGTCTTAAATTGATGTTTTAAGAACATTTCACTCATAAAAATTATCATTAACGCATAAATTAACTTCTTTCCAATATGGCGGGGGGAAAATAAAATTTTTAAAATTATTTTCGTTATTATGAAAAATATGTTCTTAAAACATCAATTATAGACATTTTTATTCTTGAGTTTTTTTTTTATCAATGGTTTTGAGATATGGGCATAAAAGTTTGTCCCATGTTATTCTTACGGAAGTAAAAGTGAACTTTAATTACCTCTAGCTCCCTAACCGTTAGGTTTATAAAAAAATGACAAGGAATAAAAAATTCTTAGAATCACATGAAAATTTCAAAAACACCATAAAATGTTTGGTGTTCTATAAGAAGTTTTAAAGTAGGCTGCCATATTGGAAAAATTGAGGGAAATTTTGAAAAGTTAAATACATACCTGAAAGCAAAATAAAAAAGTAAAGGGGGTCCCCAGTAGTGGGAAAAAGCCACTTCTAAACCGGAAGTGACGTCAGCTGCCAGGGCAGCTGCAGGGGTCAGATGGTGTCAGTTGCCAGGGCAGCTGCAGGGTGCAGATGGCGAGAGCATATGCCCTGAATTTGAAGTAGAATTGGGCATGAATGAAGAGTTAGTTGAAAAGTAAAATTCAACTGTGTTAACTAAACTCTAAAAGTTGAACAAAAATTAAGAGTAAGATCAAAACTGAAATTGAACAGTTATAACTGGGGGCCTGGAAAGTATGTCAAGGTCATCCAGAGTAAGTTTTAAAAAAGCCTACCCAACTACCACCAGAAATAGTTCTAAGTTGAACTAGTTGGTGATAGTAGGATAGGTTGAAGTAACTTTTTAATTTTATTAGTGAACATAGAATTAATGTGCAACAGCAGAGTTTAAACAAGTTGAACTTTTGTGATGAACTACAGAGTTGTAAATGCAAACACCAACGACGATGAGAAGGTAAACGCAGAGTCCCCAGATGATGTATTTGAAAAGCTTGAACAAACGTAACATTTCGAGTTGGTTTTCTCGTTCCATTTCCAATCGTTTAATTTCCAATTTCAATTTATCCTCTTCCATTCTAGTTATGAAGGGAACTTCATCCATCATATCCATCATGATTTTGTAGTGTTTGAAATTTTAAAACAAGTGATGTTGATAGTTCAAAAGTTGAAGATGGAATGAGAAGTGAAAGCGAGAAATGTTAGTTAAATAAAGAAGTGGTGGGGGGAACGAAGAATTACAAAGAAGTGGTGGGGGAAATATTTTGCTGTTCATTATTACCATCAGTAGTGTCAGATGGTGCAGGAGTTAGATTTAGTAAACTGTCTTCGTCCGAACTTTCAATCTTATCACAAATAGGACAATCGTATGTTATTTCCAAATTCATTTTGATGGTTGTAAAATTATCTACAAGTTCTTGTAAAATATTAAAAATGTCTTGTAACTCTTCCCTAGAGTTTATTTCAAAACTAGAATTCATTCGGGCCAATGGAGAGTTGTTCATTATTGGAGAGTCGGTGATGGAATGAGGATCGGCGCATAGGGAGGGGGCTTATATAATGGTGACCTTGAGCAGGCGTCTAGGGAGGGGGGCTGTCTAGGGAGGGGGCTTTTATATAGGGAACCTTGAGCTTATGATTGAATAAAACATTTAGTTCTTCTTCTCCATCTTTTAATTCAATTATTTGAACCGAAGTAGTTGTTTCATCTTCTTCACTTGATGAAGAAAACAATTCACCAGGATTTAAATATTGAACTACAATTCTGAACCATCTTATAGGATATTCGTCAATGACAGAAAGTAAGTTTTGAAACAATTCTTCCATCTCCTCCCTGTCAGTTATTATATGTTCAAATTTGATAAATTTGTTTTCCATGTTGTTAGTTAGAGTGTTGGAAGTGGAATGATTTAATATTATATAAAAATTAGAACTAGTGGTGGGGGGAAATCTCAAGGTCATCCAAATGAAGTTTTAAAAAAGAGTGTAAAACTGAAATTACACATTTGATGGTTCTACAGGATCGGAATACCAATCTGATCTGTATTTACATCTTTTTATCATATGTGTACAAAAATCATCTTGATGAGAATTGGTGCGTTGACAATGAGCAAGATCTAGAGGGTGAAATTTGAAACATCTTTGAGGACAACATGTATGAAAATATCTTGATTTGTAAAATTTGAAAGTTCGCAATTCCGGTGGTGGTAGTTGTTTTGTTTTGCATTTGCAATAACAAGATCCGAAGAATTCACATTTAGTACAAGCTAACCCATCCACCATCATTGGTCCTAAATCTGTACACTGTTGTTCACAACAGTAACGAGGTTTGTACTTGTATTTTTGCTCTTCCATGTTGACGCTGCGGAGTCCAGTGAAAGAATAAGAGTGTATAGTGTTCAATAGTGAGTTTTATGTACTGTGAAAAGTGGTAGGGGTAATTTCAAGGTCATCCAAATGGAGTTTTAAAAAATTATACCTTACAAGTGTAAGGATTATTAAAATTTAGGAAGTTTGTTTCTCTTTGTTTTCTTCAGACTTTTTCTCTCTCTCCGCCTTAGCCATAGCAACAAGTTCTTCTGTTGATAATGGATGTACTTCAGGAAATTTTAAAATTAATTTAGCTTGATATCCTTCTTTAGTTAATACATCTAAATCTTGGGTCATTTGTTCAACGGTGTTGTAGTCTTTTCCATAGATTTTTCCATCAAGTTGAATCATCATTCTGTACAACATTTTCTTAAATAGGTCTTGTCGTGGTGAGAGCTAAGAAGCGAATGATTATTTATACAAGTATCACATCCTTTTTATTAACTCACATTGATCATGTGATTCTTTAGTTGTAGCTTTGTCTGTCAAAAGTTATTCAACATTGGTAATACTTTTGGAACTTGATGTTATGTTGACCAGTTGGCGATGAAGAAGTTGTAGGTTGTGTAGAAATAAATATTTCATCATCGCAATATTTTGTTTTAGTGAACATCCTTGTATTAGTAGCACTAACATCAACAGTTAAGTGATAACCACCGGTAAGTAAAACTCGCATTTCGTTAGTTAAATCTTCAAGTTGTTCAAAAGTAGTTATGGTGTTGGTATCATAAGATGCACACTTAACCTTTAGGGACATGTTGCAGTTTTATATTCAGGGATTAAGAGCGAGATGTGTACGGTATGAAAGGTAGCAGTAGACTGATGAATTTTGCAAGTACATTTCCCCTTTTATAATTATACAAAATTGGGTCAAGGTCATCCTGTGGAATTTTTAAAAAAAGCAACATATTGTAATGTACAAAGACATTACAATATGTTGCTTTTTTTATTTTTATTTTTTGTTTTGTTTTATATCATATTTATTGAAAAAACAAATACAAAGAAATATTTACAATGTTATGTACAAATTAATCAGTAGTAGGTGTTACATGAATTGTAAGTTCAGTAGAGTTGTTTCCACTGGGTCCATGTGATACCAAATAGAGTGCGCCGGGTTGAATTATACGAAGATCTTCATTTTGAAGTAGTTGTATGAAGCGCTTTGGTAAGAAGATCTGAAATTTTGCTTCATCACCAATTGTATAAGGTGCCTCGCTCAAAGTGCAATTTATAGCATCACCTACTGAAGTTTCCATTTTCTTAATAGTATGAATGATGTAGTGTTTTTCTTCTTTTAGTTCAGAACATTTCTTCGTAGGTAGAATTGATGATTTAGAATGAGCGTTGAACTGATCAACTAAACTTTGAAGTAAGTTCTGTGATGCCATATTGATGTTGTTGTTAATCTTCTTGTTAATAAGAATGTCCGTCGGAGATGTTGTCTCTTCGGAGGTTTGAGTAATACTCATGCTGTGTCATGGTAGCGCTCTCACTTTTATAATCGACACTACCCCCACCACTGACACTACCCCCACCAGTTTGTTGAAGGAAATTATTCAAGCGGTAGGCATTCTTTAAAGCGCACTGCGACCTTCGATGTTTAAAACTTTTTGATGAAATACAAAGTTCGTTGAAGTAGCATTGGAAATCTTTATCAATTATTGCATTAATCACTTCGTTGCTTGTAAATGATTGTATCCAATTTGCTTTTTCCAATCCCCTTGTGTAGATAATTTTAAACTCTTTGCAATAATGATTCATAATGTGCGGCATCATATTATAATTAATGAAACCTTCATCCCATCTTAAGTTGTGAAAATGTTTGTTCAACCATTTGTTTGTAACTTTCGCTTTAGTTGTTAGTCTATTAAATGGTACTGGAGGTTTGAACAAATAATGATAAACTACTGATGTGTTCATGTCCAAGATTACTAATTCTTTAATAATAAAATTACCATCATTTCCTCGGAAAGCTTGAAATTCAATTATACCTCTTTTAACTTCCATTATATGTGGCGCATTAGAAAATGAAACCCGTTTATTCATGATGAAGTCTTACTAACAACTGACTTAAAAATTGAATGAGCCGATGTTTATAACAGACAGGATTGTTCTTCTTCTTTCACTTCTTGTGCCACTTCATCAATATTAAAATTGGTGTGATAGTTGTTTAATTGTCTCCACATTTCAACTTCTTGAGGTATTCTATTAAAGATTGAAGTATCCACGGGACCGTATAAAATTGGAACAAAAGGTTTTTTGTCCAATGTATCAATTAGATAGTCTTTAATTATTGCACTTGAAAATATTAGTTGTTTCAAATATCTGGTGACGGGACCGGTAGTACAACTTAAAGTATAAAATTCTTCTTTAGTGAAATATAATTTAACATTATGTGTAGTTAAATCTCTGAAGCGAACAATTTGTCCTCCACGATGTTTTACTATATCAACTTCAATATTTGATTCCAATAAACTTAATCTTGTTCTTCTTCCAAATGTGTTGTTACTTAAATAGCACTCCAAAAGATGTAAATGTTTCATGAGAGATTCCCAAGTAATTTCACTGAAAGTAACCATTTTGTTTCCATGATTTAAAATAACAATTGGTGAATAATCCATTGATTTTAAAATTCCAACTGATATACTTTTTGTCATGCATGAAGAAATTGGGTAGATAATCCGAAGAAATACTTCTGTTAAAATATTGGTTGTAATGTTAACTTCAACCTTCTTCCTTTTTACTTCTTTTTCAGCTTTTTCTTCTTCTCTCTTCTTATGTTTGTTGAATTTTAGGAACTCGTCCATTTCTCGTTCAACTTGTTTTTCTATATCTGAACTATTATCATCCATTAGAGGTGTATTTTCTTCTCCGTTAGTAGAATTCATCTTGCGAATGATGTTTCCCATACGACGGTTGAAGATAGAATGAAGTTTCTACTAATTATTTTCTCGCTTTTATATTTTTCGTAAATCCTTGAAATTTATACAATTACATAATTGTTTGTTTTGAACTTGTCTTTCACAAATGAAATTCTAACCTCAAAAATTAAAGCAGATAATTCTAACCTCAAAAATTTGCAGTTGTTGTACAATTCTTCTTAAAGTACATTCTTCACAATTCCGGTCAGCGGTGTGTAAGTAACTATTTTATCATGTAGAATTAGACAGTATGCCGAAGTTCCATCCGCTACTGGTTCTTCAAATTCCATTTCAATTTTTATATCCACACTTGATGATTTTACCGATTCATTTTGTTTTGAACAATCGATTACAATTATTGGAGCCTTGGAATAATACTGGTCAGGTGATAATAGTGGTGTATTAGTCTTTCCATAATATGACGATTGAAATCTTGCATACATATCGTATAAAATAGAAAAACGTTTTTTGCTGAACATGACATTCAAATTGTCATAGGGAAAGAATTGAGAGTTTAGGAAAACTTTACAATTCTTTATTTTACAGTGATCAAATTGACCAGCATTTGCAGTGATAACATCTTTTCGCTTAGTTTGAAAACCGAGTATTATGTACCTTGCTCGTTCCAAGTAAGTTGATGTCTTGACGGTCCATGTTTGTCGTTCTGTCTGAGGTAGTGTAGGGTATTCATGAAATTCCCAACTTCGGAATGGCATCACAATATCACGGTCAGATTTCAACTTTCTCAATAATAGGATTCTATGTTCATCAGCCAATCTTACATGAGGTACTCTCCAAACAACTTTATCCAACTGTAGTTGCCATTCCAGTTTATCTTCCGTAGTTGCAGGGTCTGCAAGTATCAAGTCCTTATTAGTTGAAGATCTGAGTAATACTAATTCTTGTTTGACATTTATTATTACCCGTTTGTAATCTTCAGCGAATCCCAAAAGCAATCGTAAAGGTACATGAAAATCAAAGTGACCGTTGGAAGCTGGTGTTATAGTGTCTTTATCGGGGGCAACCCATCCGGCGGTGACTATTGAATTCTTCTCATGCGGTGTTAATGATGTTAATCCTTTCAATGTCGTTGTTAAACCAACCTTTTTTGTTGAATCAACCGTCACCCCTGATATTTCATATCTTATTTCATCAAAAAGATATGCCATCGGGTTATTTATAAAAGGAACTGTTGAAGCAGTTTTTCCATCCAATTTTAATACCCGTCCTTCAATGTACAAGTAACTTTCACACGGTAAAGTGTAAATATCTTGTTGTTGAATGGGGATCCTTATTTCATCGTTATTGTTTAATTTTGATGAAGTGTAAGGGTTGTGCGTGTGATATTCCTTCTCCCATAGTGTTTCGTCGAACGTTGGTCCTTGAGATATATCCAGGATATCCATCGCTGTTAAGTTTTAATCCAATCTTCTGTAGAAAACGAATGTTTTCCGATGTTAACTCTTCCAATGTCGAGGAGCTACTGAGCTCCCGACTCTTCCGTTGCGGTTTAAATGATAATCCCATGTTGACTTTTATGTTGCTGCTCTGATGTGTATCCGTATAGTAATTGTTTCTCCTCTAAAGTCAACACTATGACCGTCTTGATCCAATATGTTCAGTACGATGTCTGAAATGAAACTGGTGTTTAACGGTAGGTATATCAAGTTTTGTGGCTTCTCAACAATTTTAAAACCGGGAGCCACAGTTGGATAAAATGTATGTAAAATATGCTGATTCACTCCTTCTCTATACGATCCGTGTATAATATTACACGTTACATCGATACTATTGACTTTCAATATTGTAACAGTTGTATCACCTGAATGAGTAGTTCCAGGAGTTAAGATTTTCTTTTTTGTATCTGTAAATCCAAGTAAACTGCCAATGGAGTTTTCCAAGCTGACATCGATATAATATTTTGAAGTTATTTCTGCTTTTAAAGTATTATTGTTTCCTTTAACGGTGATCTTTTCTTCTCCGAGTTGTTTTTGTAGTAATTGGTTTATATCATCGATTTCATAAGCTCCAGTAGGAAATGTAATTATTTTCAATTCTGAGTATTTTCCTGAAGCATCCTTAGTTTCATAATAATGTAGTAAATTGTTCTTTCCTTCCGTAACATTGGGAATTGAGTTGTAGGTAGTTAAATCAAGTAATGCCGCTTCCCATAATCTTTCCTTGGATAGACGCAATGCTGGGAACAGCGTACTTTTCAATGTGGATGAATTTCCACTCAGTGACACTGTATACGATGACATCTTAAAGCTGACTGACACTCTTCGCTAGAAACTCCAAACATAAATGCCCACATATTTCAGTATTGTTAGGTTGTTCTCTTTTGTAATTGTAAAAAATGTTTTTGGAGTTTCGAAAATAATGTTGCAGTTCTTTCGGCGGTGGTAGATTGCCAAAACTGTCAAAGTAGTAAACGGTTTGTCCGAGCTTTTTATAGCATACCCAATGAGTGCCTGGACCATAGGTGGAATCCAAATTTACTATTCCAGTTTCATTTTCCCATATTTTAGTTGGTAATGCATCTTCCATAAAAACTCCTCGAAAAAATGGTATTTTCAAACATTTTACATAATCATTTAACTGATGATTTGTTAAGGCTTTATTTGGAATTAGCAATTGATTCTTTCTATTTAGTACACACGGTATGGTCTTAGATATAAACCTGCTCCGTTTTTTACCATTTGCCAAACAGAAGTCTTCTTTACATTTGCCTTACGAGTTCTACGATGTCCTTTTTTAATGTTTCCACCTCTTTTGGGAGCGCTTCTTTTTGCAGGTCTTCCTCTGCGACGTCTTCCAGCACCTAACTTTGCTTTCGTCTTCATGGCTGTAGTTACTGCCCAAGCCGCTGCTTTTTCTGCAATATTTGCGTCACTTGATTTTACTCTTTGCCAAGCTTTTTCCGCTAGAATTTTATCCGCTATTGATCTATTTGTTGAATCTTTATACTTTGAATATGCTATATCGTGTTCTTTGCAAGCTTGATCTAATTTATTAATTCCAGGATCTCCTCTTGCTAAACGTTTTGCCAACTTAGTTCCAGGTCCACAATATTGATAACCTCCGGGCAGATGTAATTCGTATGGTAAAGCGTCTATCGTTCGATTCACAACAGCACCAATTGGAATCCGTCTGAGCAGGGATAATGCAGCTGATGTTAAACCACGTCCTCTCTTGCCGCTGTCTTGACGACGACTGAGCGATACGGTCTTCATTATGTTGTTTTATGTAACCAACGTCTTCACTCTATGAAATACTTTATGATAATGAATCCTTTTTTGTGTATTCCATACTTAAATATTCATAAGTTTTACTAGTATTTATCAATGATTTCATCTTTAATCCATTGGTTTCTCTGAGAATCTTCGATTTTATTGTGTTTCATCGATGTATTAATCAAATGATTATGCATATCAATAACTACATTACCTACAAGATTCGTTACATACTCGATATTAGTAGCATCTTTGTCATATGTAGGATTATCAAGATTTGTGATACGTTTACCATTACATGTATACACCGATGGATCCTTTTTAGAGGTCGCTATAACTTGATTAATAGTAGCAACATCATTCGGAGCTATTCCTGCTGATATGTTAGATATTCTTCTATTTTTTCCATCATATACGTTATTTATTTTATCTAAAATTATAGTTTGTTTTACAACAGCACAATCCTGATCATCTTTACCAGATTTAACTTGGGTTAATCGTCTACCTTTACATATAAAATTAACACCAGTAGCTGATAGTTGTGGTACTTGTGTTAAAATAACAGCATCATGTTCTTCCGTGCCTAAACTTATATTTGACAATCTTTTATTTTTTCCATCCCACTTGTCATTTTGTAGTTGTAGTAAGGTAAACTTTTCACTTCCTTGCATAAACTCATCACCTTTCTTTGACACCACCTGATTTTGTTTAACAAAAGCGGATGTTCCTTTCTTCAAGCTTTCATTCATTTGTCTCACGGTAGCAGCATCCGATGGAGTTGAACCATCTTTCAGATTGGACAACACTTTTCCATGACAATCAATAACAGCACCATTATATAAAATACAATTATCTTTAATGTATTTTATATTAACACCATCACTTTCTTCTTTAGGATATCCAATATCGTTTATAGTATATTTATAGAAGGAAAATCCATCTTTTTTCTTTTCTGGTATTACAGAGTGCAAATAACGCTTATTGATTGTATCTGTATCCTCGGTTGGATCTGCCACATTAGTTATTTTATAATTTAAAGCATTGTACCTTTTTCCACTTTTAGTCTTTTCCAACAGTAAAGCGTATTCCATCGCAGATAGAAAATAGCCTTTATTAACAACATCTCCATTATTGACTGGTTTTGCAACGTTAATAACCCTGTGAGATTTTGCATCATACAGTTGGTTGTCGTCGAGTTTTAAACTTGTAGATGTTACCTCCTTAACTGTTTTTAAATTTGTTGCATCTCCATCTTCTTCTGGATCTCTAACAAACTTTAAACGTTTATTATTTATGTTATAGTCACCTTCAGGTGTTTGCGGTAATCCACTTCTTTTTCTGTTTTCTCCAACTTGCACTCCTAACGCGGAGTATCGTCCGAACTTGTCGACGCTCATGTTAGAACTGACACATTATACGCCTGCAATTCTTATATATCCGCGGACAATTATACAATTATACCGCGATTCCTGAGTTCGTCAATCAGAGCTACCCATTCATTATTTAAACCTGTATGACCGGCTTCCATGGCTTCATGCAATAGTCTCATTCTATCAACCAATTTATTGATGTCGTTGTAGTAAATCACATTCGTATTGTATAGATTTTTCATCAATCCTTTGCCAGATGTTGAAGTATCTCCTTTACTCTTTTTACTATGTTGTTCAAGAAGTGATAAATCCATAAGTGATAAAGATTTTCTTTTCAGTGGTTGTCTCACCGCTGGCGCAGTACGTAATGTTGGCAATTTTCGTGGAGGAAACAACTTTTTTATAACGATGTTATATTTTGTTGCACGTGAACGATTAATCATTGCATCCTTTAAGTAGTTTCTTTTATGAGCGTTAGTATTTTGTAGAATCTCCTTAAAAACACTTAAATCTTTGGATGAATATCTTAGTGGTATGTTTTTAAAAATTAATTCATATAATCCTTTTGTTCCTTTATATCTATGCTCACCAATAATGATGTAATCGTCTTGTGTTATTTCAAGCTTTGAATCGCCAATCTTCAATTCATTCCCATCAATTCTTGCTCCGTATACGTGTGATCTACTCAAATTCGGGTTTGATTTCATGTCATGTAGCATTTTCATTATATATTTTCTTCCAAGAGGTCCATGTTGTAATATATCGCTACTCAATTGAGTTAAATTTGGAATAGATTGTTCTGCTTCTGGTATTGGCTGTTCTTCTTCCTTTTCAACAATTGGTTCTTCTTCTTCTTTTGTTTCTTCTTGCTCACTAGCACTTGTATATGAATCATCATCTTCTTCTTTTTTTAATGCTTGTACTTCTTGTTTAGAAACTGGTAGTAAAACATCTCCTTCATAATGAGGTTTACCAATAGTTTCTGATATCTGTTTTAAAGGTTCCGTAATAGGTTTAAATGTAGTCTCTAGAAATTCTTCTCTTTCACTTAAACCCATCCTCAATGCACGATTCTTCATCCTAATAGAATCACTGAGTGATTTTATTTCTTTCAATAGTTTTTCTTGATTCAGCATGTTTACACTGTGAAGTTCAACATGTAACTAGATGTAGCATCGGTAGTTCAACGCATAAATACAAATTTATCCAACCCTATACGATATCTACCATTTTTAATATCTTCTTCCTTCATAATAACGAGAAAGCTATATTTCTCATTCCATGCTTTGCCACACATCTCTTTAAATTTTTCAAATGGCATATCCGCATTTACATGATCATTATATATATGCTTTAAATTTGTTTCATCTTGCTTGAAGATGATCAACATATTTGCATTGTCTCTTATAAGTTGTTTTGGAATTTTACTGTATGTTTGACCAATATAAATGCTATCAATATTATGATGTCTTCCCATAGCAAAATAATTCCTTATTGTGTCATGATTTTCACAAGAAACATCGTCAAATATAAAAATAGAAAATGGTTTTGCTTCATTCGGTTGCATAATTGTTTCACTGGCATTAAACTTGTAAAAATTCACTTCAGGTACACTTGCAAGTACTTTATCCAATAATTGATATTTTGGTTGTTGCAATGATTTTGAAAAAATGTATATATTATTAAAACGCAATCCTTTAGGATTAGTTATAAGGTTAAAAACAACATTAGTTTTTCCACAATTTGAAGGACCAGTTATTAGACATCTTATCGTATTTGGTAGTAATTCACCATGTTTTCCATGATTTAACTTATCATTGTCAACTGTCAATTCATCAATGTTATTGATATTAAATCGATCTTTTTGTTGTACAATCTCCATCTTGTATAAAGGTTAAACACACAATGAGCTATTAAACAACTATACTAAGTCTTTTGAAGGAATCCAAGAGTCTTCACTTTTATCAAACCCTAACCACCGGACTTTAACCATATCCTTTTTCCTTTGTAAAATCTTCTCGACAAGATATACATCACCAACTGTTGATTTCAACAATTCGTGTCCGTAGAATCCACCTTGAAGTAATTCACCCTTGTTATCCTTTAATAAATAGGTTTCAGGTATAGTTGGTTGCACTTTATAAATTGTAAATACTTCATTAGTCCAATTTGGTAGATATCTTTTACTAAATACACCTTTGTATTTGCTTATACGAACTTTATCGTTGACCTTGAACTTCTTTGGTTGCAATTTTTCTAATTTCGGTGTTGTATTATTTTTAATGCGTTGTAATACAATTTTCGCATTAGCACTGTTTACCTGGATAGGTTTCATTCCAATGGTACGATGATATTTGTTGTTATACTGTTTTATAAGTTGTGGTAATATGTCATACCACACATATGATCCTCGTTTTGAAAATTGTTTATACATCGCACCTTTCAATGTTCTATTGAATCTTTCAATTATTGAAGCTTTAACTTCAGAATTTGTAGAATAATGATTTATTTGATATTTCTTCATCAAAGCTCTAAAGTCTTTATTAAAATATTCTTTTCCATCATCGGTCTGTAGATGTTTAATTTTAAATTTATTTCTTTGTATTGTGGTTTCCATAGCTTTTGTAACACTTTTACCAGTCTTATC
>JAQYXR010001909.1:0-19565 GCA_030545055.2 Neoaliturus tenellus | reverse complement strand
CAAACAGGAAAGCCATAGGATTATTTATAAATGGAACTGTTGTACCAGTAGTAGTACCATCCTTTTTAGTAACTTTTCCTTCAATATACAAGTAACTTTCACATGGTAGTGTGTAAATGTCTTGATTTTGTATGGGAATACGAATTTCATCGTTATTGTTTAATTTTGATGAAGTGTAAGGGTTGTGGGTGTGATATTCTTTTTCCCATAGGGTTTCGTCGAATGTTGGACCCTGCGCTATATCCAGTATATCCATAATCGGTTAATTTTAATCCAATTCTCTCTAAGAAACGAATGTTCTCGCGTGTTAACTCCTCCACAGCTGAAGAGCTACTAATGCGGTTTCCCGTAGGTTGTTCGCTTTTAAATGTTAAACCCATGGTTTTGTATTAAAGTGTCGATTTTAAATGTAGTCTAACCGTAATAGGCTCTTCTCGGAAATCTATCAAGTTACCGTCTTGATCCAATACGTTCAACACGATGTCTGAAATGAAAGTGGTGTTCAACGGTAGATATACCAGGTTTTGTGGCTTTTCAACAATTTTAAATCCAGGCGGTACACTGGGGTAAAAAGTATGTATTATATGAGTATTTGCTCCATCTCTGTAAGCTCCTTGTATAATGTTACAAGTTATGTCTATACTATTGACTTTTAATATTGTTACAGTTTGTTTACCGGAATGTGTTTTATTTGGTTCTAAAATTGCTCCATCTTTGGGAAATCCTAATAAATCACCAATTGAGTTTGGCTTAGTGAAATCTATATAATATTTTGAAGTAAGCTCAGCTTTCATTGTATTGTTATTACCTTTTAGCGATATATTGTCTTTTCCCATTTTATTTTGCAAAAATTCATTAATATGATCAATTTCATAAGAACCTGTGGGTAAACTGCACTCTTCTAAGTCTGTAAACTTACACTGGCATCTTTTCCTTTATAATAATGCAATAAGTTATTTTTACCTTCCGTAACATTGGGAATAGAGTTGTAAGTTGTAAAATCTAACAGTGCTGCCTCCCAAAATCTTCCTTTTTGCAAGCGTAACGCTGGAAAAAGGATACTTCGTAAAGTGGACGATTTTCCTGTTAATGATACCGTATAGGAAGACATCTCAATAGTGACTGATACTTTTAGCTAGGAATTCCAAACATAAATGGCCGCATATTGAAGTATTATCAGGTTGTTCTCTTTTATAGTTGTAATATATGTTTTTAGCAGATTTAAAGTAATCTTGAAGTTCTTTTGGTGGTGGCAGGTTACCGAAACTATCAAAATAATATACATTGCTATTCAGTTTCTTATAACACACCCAATGGGTGCCGGGCCCTTCAGTATTATCCAAATTTACGATTCCAGTCTCATTTTTCCATATTTTCTTTGGTAAACTGTCCTTCATAAATACTCCGCGAAAAAATGGTATTTTTAAACAGGAAATATATCTGAATAATTCAACATTAGTCAACGCTTTATGTGGTATAACTAATTGATTTCTTTTATTTAATATGCACGATACGGTCTTAGGTATAGACCTGCCCCGTTTTTTACCATTGACCATATTGTCGGTTTTTTTATTATTTTTCTTTGTAGAACGTCTTTTTAGTCTAATATTACCACCATGTTTCTTCATGGTTGATCCTTTTTTATTCCTACCCCTCCTTTTACCACCTCCTACCGCTGTTTTAGCCTTCATACCTGCTGTTACCGCTAAAGCTGCTGCTTTTTCCGCAATACTAGCGTCACTAGACTTTACTCGTTGCCAAGCTATATTTGCTAGCTTTTTATCAGCGATTGACCTATTTTTGAATCGGTAAATGTGGAATATGCAATATCGTGTTCTTTACAAGCCTGATCTAACTTATTTATGCCTGGATCACCTCTTTCCAGTCGTTTTTGCAATTTAGTTCCTGGTCCGCAATACTGATAACCTCCCGGTATGTGAAATTCGTATGGTAAAGCGTCTATTGCTCTGTTTACGATAGATCCTACTGGAATACGATTTAAAGCTTTACTTAACAGAGAAACCGCTGTGGACGTAATACCGCCTCCTTTCCGTATAGTGTCTCGATATGGACTGGTGTAATGAAACGCCATGATTGTCTTTTATATTCGAAAAGCGTAACCCATGTGTTACCTCTATGACAGGTTGCACATAAATGATGTAATTTATGGTGTTATTTAATTAAATATCAAAAGTACCCCAATCTGATGATCTAAACTTTTGTGTGTTATGATTAAAAAAATATTTGTAAAGAATTTCTTGTTTAATCCATGTACTTCTCATTTTTTCGTCAATAGGTTTATGTTGTCCTGCTGCAATATAATTATGCATATCAAATAATAAATTACCTATTACTTTAACAAGAAAATTAACAGTTACAGCGTTATTGGCATAGTCAGGTCTGCAACATTTGTTAATCGTTTGTTATCACAATTCCACCATTTTTTTCCAGTTGGCTCTAATTGTATTATCTGTTCATAAGTAACAGCATCACCAGGATTTTCACCAATACCTAAATTTGTCAATAACTTTCCTTTACCATCCCAAACATAATTGTTTTCTTCAAGTAAAGTAAACTTTTTATTTCCTTGTACAAATACATCTCCTTGACGTGTTACTACTTGGTTTTGTTTCACAAAACCGGAGGTTTCTTGTTTTAAAGTTTCCTTCATTTGACCCACCGTTGCACCGTCTGATGGTGCAAAACCATCTTTTACATTCGCTAAACAATTACCAAGACAGTCAATAACTCCTACATCACGTGTGATACAATGATCTTTGATGTATTTTAAATTTACAGCATCATTTTCATTTTTTGGATAACCTATATCGTTAATAACAAATTTATAAAAAGAAAAACCATCTTTTGTCTTTTCAGGTATTATAGAATGTAAATAGCGTCTATTTATGCTGTCTTGTTCATCTACAGGGTCTGCTACGTTGGATATACGTCGATTCTCAGCATTATACGTTTTTCCATTGAATTTTAACGTATTCTTCAATTCTGATGATAAATAACCTCTGTTTATTGCATCAGCGTTTTGATTTGGCTTACCAACGTTGGAAATTCTATGATTACCCGCGTTATATGTGTTTTTATCTAGTTTCAGCGTTGGTGATATCTCTTTTTTTAATACTTTTAAATTTATTGCATCGTTTTCATCTGTGGGATCATTGATGTTTTTTAACCGTTTATTACTAATATCATAATCTCATCAGTGTTTGTGGTAATCCAACACCTCTTTTTAAAATATTAGAGTAATATAATCCATCCGATGAATACCGTCCGAACTTGTCAACACTCATGGTGCAACTGAATAACATTCTAGAGTGTAACCCATTTTTATAATATTAGTCCCGATTTCTAACCCATATCAGTTTTATACAAATTCTTAGTCTTCATCAGTTACATTTCATCATTCCCAGGACATTTAAAATATTTTAAATCTGCACTAATTAATGCTCTGTCTGCTTCATTTCTAAATACATGATTTTTATGAATAAATTCTTCACCAGACAATTTTCTAAATCCGCTAAATGAATTTGGATCTGCAATTAGTATATTTTGATAATCATTTACATCCATTAATTTAAATCTTTGCTTATTATGAATAAACTCTTTATTTTTACTGTCATATTGTAATGTTTGTCCTACAGTTGCAGCATCATTTGGATCTCTTCCATTATGCAAGTTTTTTATTACTTTACCATTACATGTAAAAAATCTAAAAGAATGATCTGGATCTAGATGTACGGTTTGTGATAAAGCAGCTGCATCTCGAGCAGTATAACCCAATCTCATATTTGATAACCCTTTACCCATGCAATCCCAAGCATTATTTTTGTATGTTAATAAATTAAATTTTTCATTACCTTGAACAAATTCATCCCCTTGCTTCGATACTACTTGATCTTGTTTTACAAAAGAGGTTGTTTCTTGTTTTAAGGTTTCCATCATTTGACCCGCTGTTGCACCATCTGATGGCGCCGAACCATCTTTAACATTTGCTAAACAATTACCAAAACAATCTATAACTCCAACATCGCGTGTAATACAATGGTCTTTGATATATTTCAAATTTACAGCATCATTTTCATTTTTTGGATAACCTATATCGTTAATAACAAATTTATAAAAAGAAAATCCATCTTTTGTCTTTTCAGGTATCAAGGAATGTAAATAGCGTCTATTTACGCTGTCTTTTGCATCTTTAGGATCATCTACGTTGGATATACGTTTATTGTTAGCACTATACGTTTTCCCATTGAATTTTAACGTATTCTTTATTTCAGATGACAAATAACCTTTGTTTATTGCATCACCGTTTTGATTTGGTTTACCAACGTTGATAATTCTATGATTTTCTGCGTCATATGTGTTATTGTGCAGTCTTAATGTTGGTGATATCTTTTCCTTTAATATTTTTAAATTTATTGCATCATTTTCATCCATAGGATCTTTTATGTTTTTTAACCTTTTATTACTCATATCATAATCTCCATCAGGTGTCTGTGGTAAACCAGCACCTCTTTTTAAATTATTTGCGTAATATAATCCATCCGAGGAATAACGTCCGAACTTGTCGACACTCATGGTGCAACTGAATAGTATTTTAGGGAGCAACGCATTTTTTATAAGATTACCCCACGGTTTCGGAGTTCATCCACTAAAGCCACCCATTCGTTTTCCAATCCAGTATGACCCGCTTCTTTAGCTTCATGTATTAGTTTCATTCTATCCACCAATTTATTGATATTATTGTAATAAATCACATTTGTGTTATATAGTTTCTTCATTAAACCTGTACCCGTAACAGACTTACTTCTTTTTCTTCTTTCCTGAGCACTTACATCTAAAGTGGATGCCATAAATCTTCGTTTTACAGGTTTTCTTTGTGTTAACGGCATTGTTTGTCTTCTAGTTGGTATTAACTTGGATACAAATTCTCTATATTTTAAAGACTTAGATCTAAATGGAAGTTGGTCAGGTAAATACATTCTCCTATATGCATTTGTCTGTTCCAAAATATTTTTATATGCTTCCATGTCTTTTTCTTTCACTAACGATACTGAAGGCTTATTTTCAAATAATAATTCAAATAATCCTTTTGTACCCTTATACCTTTGATCACCAATGACAATATTATCATGTTCGTCAACGTTTAACGGGCTATTACCTATCATTAAACCATCTTCTGTTAATCTCGCTCCATAACTATGGTAATTCTTATTAGGAATTGTTCCGAGTAACATTTTTACCATGTATTTCCTTCCTAAAGGTCCTTTGTTATGAATGTTTTCACCCAACAAGCTTATGTTTGACGGACCTTCCCTTGCTTCTTCTTCTTTTTCCTCTTCACTAGCAGTTGATACATCTTCATGTCCTCTTTTAGCTTTTACTTCATAATTTTCTCTTATACCACTATAGTCTGGTGATTCTAGCTCTCTTTCAGGTTCTTCACCGGTAAAACCACTATATGTAGAGGATTCCAGGTCTTCATCACTAAAATCTTCTGATTTTACATCTTCTCTTTCAAACTTTGTAATAGGTGCAATTGCATCTCCTTCCAAAACGGGTTTAGCAAATTTTTTGTTTAATTGTTTCAAGGGTTCAGTAATAGGTTTAAAAGTAGATTCAAGAAATTTCTCCCTTTCGCTAATACCTAATTTTAATGCTCTGTTTTTATCTCGAATAGAATCACTAAGTGATTTTATTTCCTTTATTAACTTTTCTTGGTTAACCATGTTTGTAGCAAGACGTGTTGTACAACAATGAATGTTTTACATCATGATCAGTGTATTAGTATAAATTTATCAAATCCTATCCTGTATCGACCATTGTTTAGCGGTTGTTCCTTCATAATTGTTAAAAACCCATACTTTTCAGCCCAAGCCTTTCCACACATCTCTTTAAATCGTTCAAATGGCATATCCGCACTTACATGGTCATAATATATGTGTTTTAGGTTGGTTTCATCCTGTTTAAATACAATTAACATGTTTGCATTGTCTCTAATGAGCTGTTTCGGTATTTTGCTGTAAGTTTGACCAATATAAATGCTATCTATGTTGTTATGTCGACCCATGGCGAAGTAATTCCTTATTGTATTTTGATTTTCACAAGATACATCGTCAAATATGAATACTGAGAATGGTTTAGCCTCTTGCGGTTGCATGACACTCTCGCTCGCGTTAAATTTAAAATATTTAACTTCAGGTACATTATTGAGTATTTGTTCCAATAACTGATATTTCGGTTGTTGTAGTGACTTTGAAAATACATATAAATTATTAAAACGTAAGCCTTTAGGGTTTGTAATCAAATTGAATACTACATTTGTTTTTCCACAATTGGAAGGACCGGTAACCAGACAACGCACCGTGTTTGGTAACAAAACACCGTGTTTCCCAGTATTGAATTGAGAACCATCCACTGTGAGTTCATCTATATTATTAATAGTAAAATTGTCTTTTTGCGGTATTATCTCCATCCTTTGTAATGGTTCAACCCAAAATGATGCTCTATCATTATATTAGATCCTTTTTAGGTATCCAAGAATCTTCCGTCTTATTAAATCCTAACCATCGTACTTTAACCTTATCTTTTTTGCGTTGCAACACCTTTTCTACTAGATATACATCACCTACTGTTGATTTTAACATTTCATGTCCATAAAAACCTCCTTCAAGCAATTGTCCTTTATTATCTTTTAAAATGTAAGTTTCTGGTACTGTAGGTTGCACCTTAAATACGGTAAATACCTCATTTGTCCAGTTTGGAAGATATCTTTTACTGAATACACCTTTGTATTTGCTTATTCGCACTTTATCACCAACATTAAACCTTTTAGGCTTTAGTTTTTCAACTCTTGGTTTAGTATTCAGTTTTATACGTTTTAATACAAGTTTTTCATTTTTATTAGTCACCTGGCTTGGTTTCATACCGATAGTTCTATGAAACTTGTTATTGTAATCGCTTATAAGTTTTGGTAACATATCAATCCATACGTGCGATCCTCTGTTAGAAAACATCTTATACATCGCACCTTTTAAAGTTCTGTTGAATCTTTCAATTATTGATGCTTTTACCTCTGAATTGGTTGAGTAATGGTTAATGTTGTGTTTTTTCATTAAATTTGCAAATTCCTTATTGAAATATTCTTTTCCATCATCAGTTTGTAAATGTTTTATAGTATGTTTGTCTCTTTGTATAGCTGTTTCCATTGCTTTTGTAACACTTTTGCCACTTTTATCTTTTAGCGGTAAAGCATCTGCCATTTTTGAAAAACAATTAATAATAGTCAATATGTATTTAAATCCTCTATTTTGTTTACTATAAGGAATCATTTCGATTAAATCCGCTTGATATAAATCATTTATTCCTTTTATCACTGTATTTCTTCGTGGAAACTTTCTTCTTGCAGGTTTATGAAGCTCGTTGACAATTTCTTGCTTCAAGTTCTTCATATTGCAGGTTTGAATGTTTCATGTATCACATGTATAATCACAATGAATGTTGTCTTAAATATTCACATCATTTATATAGGTCAAGGTCATCCAAACTTGTGTAAAAAAATGGGGAACACGGCGTTGGACTTGCCGTGTTCCCCATTTTTTTACGGAAGGAGAAAGGAATAAGGTCGAAGTTGTAGAAGGACGAAGAATAGGTTACTAGTCGATAGGGTTTAGAGAGTAGTGGCCAAAAGGAAGAGTGTGAATTTTATCCGGCATAATATGCCTTTTATCATCTCGAGCTGATAGTGCCCTTTTAACTTCAGTGACACTGTAGACCTCATGTTTAAAGCTTCTAATAGTGTTGAACGTTGCAGACATTGTAGAATCTTCAAACAAGCAGGTCTTGTAATGGTCAAATGTCACATGTTTCTTCAAGTACGATGTTTTGACTCCTTTTGCTTTCTTGACTGTTGGTGTGTTGTTCTCGTTGTACATTTTAAATGAATACAATTTTGCCATCAGTGCCACTATTTCTTCTAAAGGCATTCCATTTGCTTCATCTTTAAATTTTCCGATTACTTTTTTATTCTTTTCATTGTAATTTGGATGGTTCTTCGGATAGTCAGAGAAGTCAAAATCGTTTTTGTATGGGAAACTCCTTAGGTCTTCATACATGTCCAAAGTCTTTATCCAGTAGATAAACGCGTCGGTATCCATGTATGCAACTCCAATGTTGTCTCTTCCGTAGTGTTTAACCATTTTGTTGTAATGGAAATCATACATCAGAGTTTTACTTATATCCAAAATCGACATTCCAATGTATAACGGACGATCCATCACTATTGTTGTTTTCTTCATACTGACGGCAACTAGATCTTCGTTTATAATCATGGATGTTCCAAAATTTGGTTTTTGCACTAATTTTTCCAATTTCTTAGGATCACTTACTAATTTTACAATCTTGTGTTTTCTTTTGTTTTCTAAGGTCTTCCCGAAGATGGCGTTGTTCATCAATTTGTAAAAGTCCTTTTCAAATGCTAATGTTGCCGCTGCTCTTCTTGTAGTGTTGGAATCAATATATGGTTTCAACCAACAAGACTGGGTGAATTCAATTGCTCTATGAATTCTCACTACACGTAGACCCAAATCAAGAGCTTGTTGAACTACCCAGTAGTGAGCCACATACCGATCTTTATTCTCCAACGTCATCATCAATTTCGGCCATCTTCCTGTCGGTGAAACTTCAGTCTTGGCTAGGAGAGGCAAGTCGTAGTGATGGTCATGAAGGTGCTCCGGGTATTCAAAATCACAGTCCAAAATATAGCCTTTTGGACCATCCTTTGGAATCTGTGAGATGTCTCCGATGGTGGCCGGGTCGATCCATTTTAAGTCAGCGTAGGGAAGCGGATTTGACATTGCCCAACCATAAAGGTTGTTTGCGTCAAAGTAGCCAAGGTAGACCGATGGTTGTCTCTCGTCGAAGCCTGGGATGTACTTGTTGTTAGCTTTGACATGACGTGTTACAGCTTGTGTCAAACCGCCTCGTACACCAGATTCTATCATGAGCACCATATCAATATCTGTTAGAAGTTCCAATCGACAGTTGGTTGACTTTAGCATAGCTTGCCATGCTAATCCTGGAGATGTGTACGAGTGTAGAGGGTCCAGTCCATAGGCGGAGAAGCAGGTGTTTCGAAATTCTTCCATCACATCGCACAGCAGAGTTACGTCCAATTTTATGTAAAAGTCAGAATATTCCCCTAAGGTTTGAATGTTTAGTTGGTTCCAAACATTACAAGCATGATTGTAGTCTTCAACGGTGATTGCACTTTCATTTAACTTGCTATTGAAGGCTTCAATCGGTGGCAGACTGGTTTCTTCAAATTTTTCTGCAGAAGTTATGTAATCATAGGGGAACACTCCTTTACGCATTACTAAGTCCAATTTATCTTCAGGTACAATTTTGCTGGTTTCTTTTAGGTCTTCTCTTCTTAGGTTCTCAGACAATTTACTCAAACTAGATGACATAAATCTATAAGAGTCTACGAAGCGAAGTTTAATTTTACCTACTGTTTTTGAGAAACTGATGTACTTCTCCAATGTTTCAGCTAATACTTCAATTTTTCCATCATCTCGTCCTAACTCTGGGATAATGAAGTGAGAGTCATAGCCGCTAAGATTGTGTAACACGACAGGGATAAAGTTTGGCAGTTTGTAATTTATATTGCATGAATTACAAGCAGCTCCTCTGTATAACCCTGTCAGGTGATCGTGATCTCTTACTTTTTGATTTTCTTCACTGAAGCTCTTCTTGCATAAATAACATCTTGTTGCCGAATTGCATTCTTCTTGTTGATTTTGGTTCAAAGGTTTCATAGGTACAACATTACCGTATAAGCGTTGCGCCTTTTCAGCAATGTCGTACAACTGGTCTACAAAATACTTAGCGGCTTCTTCACCACGGTAGAGTATTGGAGTGGATGTTAAGCCATAGTCTTGCAATTGTTCTTCAGGTAAACTAGATTTCACCAATAAGCAAAAACTGTTAGGTTGATGCAATTGATATTTGGTTCTTCTAGTTACTTCACCATCCGGAAGTTCCTGTGGCACTAACGTGGATTCAAAGTCAGCGTAGATAACTAGTGGAATCCGGTATTGGTGAACTGTTTTATTGAACTGGACAAATGCTCTAGATGGTGGTGGCAGACTAATCTTCACTTCATAGTTGTCATTACAAAGACGTTGGTGTTCTGACAACCACTCTGATCCTCCACGTCTCAAGTCTTTATTTGTGAAACAAAAGCATCTCTTACACACTGTTACTCTAATTTTATTTTTAGTCACTTGTCGTCCAACCAAAGTTTCAAAGTTCTTGATGTAAACATAATGTGACATTTCACCTTTGGTCAATAGCAGTAAATCCGTATGATTTTGACGTTCAGTCTTTGTAACTCGTAACGGGTATACGTTATTTGATTCGTCTAAACCAAACACATTAACTGAAACTCCTGGGTTTTTTCTTTCAAATTTAGCAATATCATTAAGACTAACAGGATACGACATACCTTGGAAGTTATAGCGGTGTTGAACAGCTTCGTATGCTATGCTAGGTCTACAGGAATGGTCTTCCACATATTTTGCTAACATTGCATACCGGAAACATTCATTATCCTCATTTTTCACATTGATACATGATCTTGTATCTCGGATCACCTTTGGTAGAGGGATAAAGCTGCTTCCTCTCATACCATATCCATGCTTGTGAACCCTCACATCCATACCTTCAATTGATGATAGCGTCCAGCCGGATCCTCTTCCTTCATGTTCTTGAAGTTTCACTAGCAGTTCAACCAAACATTCTTCTAAAATTTCGTTGATATCAGATGTGGTTGTAAGGGTTCGGTTTTTAGCAATGAATGCTCTCGGTGAATTTTCACCATCGGTATTAGTAAACATAGCCTCCAACACCAATCCAAATTTAATAAAGTTCAATCTTGCCAATTCTTCCGTCAATGTTTTTACAACTAGTTTTTTAGCTTGAGTTATAAAATTTTCCAATTCTAATTGCACGTTATTAATTTTGAAATGAATTACAACTGGTCCTGGCAAGGCTGTAGTGCGCAGTTGTCTTATATTTTCCATATCCTCTTCTTGGGTACGCAGTTGTCTTACATCTTCCACTTCTTCCGTATCTTCTTCTTCCATTTTCTCTTCTTGAATAAATCCTCCAGCTGTAGATGGTCCAGCTCCGGCAAATTGAATAACACTTGGTCTTCTTCTTTGCATTAACTGTAAATAGCTAGCCCAGTCCTTCTGCTTATGGGGTTTTTCCAAAAACCGATCAATCGCATCCAAGTCTTCTTCACTTACTACAATCTCTTCTTTTCTGTCCTCTTCACGATGCAATTCTCGGTGTAACTGTAGATAGCTATCACAGTCGTCCATCTGCTTCTGGCAGTTTTCCAATAACCGATCAAACGCATCCAAGTCTTCTTCACTTACAACAATCTCTTCTTTTCTGTTCTCTTCATGATGCAATTCTCGGTGTAAAACAAAGATATCTTCATCTTGGAAAAACTCACCACAAATATCGCAAAGAGCCATTTTTTTTACAGTTTGGCTTTGAGTGTGCACTCGGTGAATGTCCACGCAATAATGAGCAGCGCGCTCAACCGGGTCCCTTTATACCCGAGGTTGAAGGGTGGGGGAAGGTGACGTCATATACATCCAATTTATCAATCATGTAGTAGATTTGGCTTTTAAACACCCATTTTCAATTTATTCTTCAACAGGTTTGATAAACCAATGATCTTTGGTCTAAATCCACTACTTTGTACAAATTTTTTGTTTGGGCACTTCTCGTCCGGAGCAAAAAACTTTTTGGTCAAGGTCAAAGTTTTTCTCAAAAAAAAAAGTTCGGGGAGGGGGTGGGGGAGGGGGTGGGGGAGGGGGGTGGGGGAGGGGGTGGGGGAGGGGGTGGGGGAGGGGGTGGGGGGAGGGGGTAAGGGGGGGGGGTCATTACTGTATTTAGGTCAAGGTCACGAAAAAACTTTAAAAAATTAAGCCCCACCTGGGGCACTTGGGTTGTCATCGCTGTAGCCTCCGAAGAGACCCAACTATGACAACAAGGCAACATCCAATGTCGTGTTCCCTTCGCCACGCAAGACTTGTAAACATTTACTGCATTGTCTTTTCAATAGCTAACAAAACATTTACTTAATTTTGAGAGAGGTTGAGGACAGCCCTAGTGGCTTACGTCCTCGGTCCGAGTGCAGAGGCCGCCGCAAATTGGCCACAGCTGTGGTCTGCATGCCAGCGTACAAACGGACCGGTTCCCAACCCAGCCGCAATATTGCATGCCTGAGAGGACCCATGCTAACATTGGTTTAAAATTGCTTTACACGGGGGTCTACTCCCGTACCCTATCTTTAATATTTCACTTTATCAATGCAGTAAATTTTTATAAATCTTTGTGGGTCAAGGCCACACGAACATTAAAAAATTTCGGCCCCCGTACATCCATGGCTAACCACGAATGTTCGGGGGCCTTGGGGACTAAAAAACACAAATAGCTAACAAAGATTCATTTACATAATTTTGAGTTTCCAGAAGGGAAACAAGAGGTTGAGGACAGCCCTAGTGGCTTACACCCTCGGTCCGAGTGCAGAGGCCACCGCAAATTGGCCACAGCTGTGGTCTGCATGTCAGCGTACAAACGGACCGGGTCCCAAACCCAGCCGCAATATTGCATGCCTGAGAGGACCCATGCTAACGTTGGTATAAAGTGCTTTTACACGGGGGCCTACTCCCGTTCCCTGTCTTTACAATTTACTTTGAGCATTGCAAAAGCTCAAGGAGGGGATTGCTAAAACAAGCGTATACACTTTAGAAACATATAACACACTTACAATACAAAATTGAGCTCAACGTAGTCGATGCTGGAACAAGCACATACACATTAAACACATATAACAAACAAGACACAAAGGGTAAAAGACACACAGGAGGCATAGGGTACAAGTAAAACAATTCGCAATACCCAAACGCAAGCGCAATATCTTACAACTAATACAAGTCTTAAAGTTAGAGTAGACTTCGCTAAACACTGAAGGCGCCATTCAATGTTTAGTGATGCCTATGGCGGTCCGTCCCGATCGTTCACGTTCAACGTGCGGGAGCGGACTGCGAGCCGGCTCTGGCCGGGCCCCCTTATATCCCCACCGGGGCTGCCACGCCCAGGATATCAGGGGTGGGGGAGGGGGTGGGGGTGGGGGGGGGTCACTTCTCGTCCGGAGCAAAAAACTTTTTGGTCAAGGTCAAAAATTTTTCCGAAAAAAAAAGTTCCGGGGGGGGGTCACTTCTCGTCCGGAGCAAAAAACTTTTTGGTCAAGGTCAAAAATTTTTCCGAAAAAAAAGTTCCGGGGGGGGGGTCACTTCTCGTCCGGAGCAAAAAACTTTTTGGTCAAGGTCAAAAATTTTTCCGAAAAAAAGTTCGGGGGGGGGCTCGCACTTTTTGTCGGGGGGGGGGGGGGTCAGGTAAATTAAGTGGGTCAAGGTCACCCACAACACTTGTACTCTAAGTGTCGGCTATACCCCCACCACAACTGGGTCCCTAGGCTGCACAACACCGCTTCGCCAGTATGTCTCCAGCTTCCATGCGGTGCGTCTCGCTGTTCTCTAGCTCTCTATATGTAAGTAATTTTACAAGTTCTGAATGTAGGTCACTACACTTTAACTCTGGGACGATATCGACTTGTAGTATTTCAGTGTTTTGACTCAAGGTCATCACACTTTAACTCTAGCACATCGGTTATCGTACCAGAGGTGCTTAATAACCTAACTTGTAATGTTTAGGGTGGCGTTTGCACGCCACGTAGTATCGCCATGAGTGTCCAGTCCGAGTTATAAGTTAAATTAATTTTACTGTAATCTTTTCCATTTCCACTTCGTTTTGCCAAAGTATAAGGTGTCGCTTAATAAAGTGGTATTTCTCTAAAGTTATAGGGGTTTGCAGGGATACAATTAGTTTATTTAGGAGACTCTTCGTCTTGGAGTTTAACACAATTTCCACTTTGACTTTGCTTCCTCGGCTATCACAGCCTAAGCTGTACAGAAATGTTTCTTCTAGTGCCAACTCGGGCCAAGAGAACAGTGTGTTCACTGTAAGACAGCTCATGGTGAAGTGATGCGATACTCCAGCGTACCACCTCACCTTCCCCCACCACTGTGACCTTCCCCCACTCCTGCTGTTTCCCCCACCTCTTTTCCCTTGACTCATGCGCTACAAGCAGTCTCTCAGTATTGTGCGGACTTTTGTGAGGAGAAGCCATGTCGCGGGACACTTTAGGTAAGAAACTTAGCCGTGTTAAGGCTTTATTAGTTGCTCACTGTCCACCACTCAAAGTTAAGAGAGTTTCGACTTTAGCTAAGTGGCGCAAACTGTTGCGCGGACACCCTAAGTTTTATACAAAACAGACTAGTGTCAGTTTTACTGATGAGGATTTGTTTAAAATATTGGATGAAATGACTTTTCCTTGCAAAATTCAGTTAGTTAATCCCATTCCTGACAGTTTAGAGTCTTAGTCTCTTGAGCCAATATACCTAGAGTGCACAAGGCCGGACAGTCAGTCGCTCGGTGTCTGTCGTAGGGTGCGCATCGCGGTTGCAGTAATGGTTAAAGTAAGGCAGCTGGGCTAGTTCAAGGTCACCCGAGCGGTGTCACATGACGGTTTAGGCAGAGTCACGTTGCAAACTTCAGGTTTCCTCAGCACTTTTGCTGTTTCTCATCTAATTTCGCTCCAAGTCGTCAAGGTCACAGTAACCTGACTGAAACTCGGAGCATAGTGTGAGAAACAGCAAAGGTGCCAAAAAATTTTAGGTTTCAGCGTGACCTTGACCTTTGTGACATCGATGACGTCATCTTGGTGACGTAAGGGGTGATGACGTCATCAGCACGTCATTTCTGTGACGTCATGGGTGTGACGTCATGGATGTGACGTCATTGGTGATGACGTCATCAATGATGCAATCGATGACGTCATCGATGAGGTCATTGACCTCGATGACGTCATCGATGACGTCATCGCTCGGGTGACCTTGAACTGGCCCAAAAGCCTTACTTTTGCACTACTTAGGTCAATCAAAAAAAGCATTTTTGTGACCTAGTTATCCAAAATGTATCAACTTTTAAGGTGCGGAAAATTTATAGGAAGCGAAATATGTTGTTAGTTAACATTTTACTTTTAATTTTCTATTGATGTTGATGGTCATGAAACATTCTTCATATCACATATTTAGCCACCATATAACTTAATTAATATAACATTCGAAAACTGGAATACATCCTTCAGTAGCGATAGACGCAGGTACTGTATGCCAAACACAATTTTGGTAATCACTGTTAGATTAACTTTACTTTATGCTTGACAAAGCTGTTGATGGCTTTATTGGATCTGGGTTAATTTAAGAACAAAATCAAGGATCAAAGCTAACTGTGAACCTGACTGTGAAATGATCGGAGCGCCATCATCATTGTGTATATTGCATCTTTGAGATTGGAGAGGATGCAGTATCGTACATCAGCGCTAGATCAAAGACGACTGATTATTTTTCTTTTCTAAGCAATCTGGTCTTTTCTAACATAATTACAGCCTTCTTATGTTACTATAAATCTTTGGGTTTTGCTTTCTTCGCTCCTGTAATTTCCATGACAAAAAATAATGCCGATAAAAAATTCCACGATTAAACAAAGGCATTTCTATTTTTTTGTATGAAATTTGGCTAATATAGTTGGCTAAAATGTGATCTTAATTCAATCGTTAGCAACTTTGTTAGTTTACAGTAAAAATGTATAAAATACTAACCCTACTATAAGTTAAATAAATAATAAAATAAATAAGAATGTCTTTATTTCTATTAAGTTACTGTGAAATCATGTTTGTTCAACAGGAAACATGGCGATTAGCTGATCTGGAACCCTCGTGCGACCTTCGTAAATCAGTCAGATTAGACTCACACAAAAAGGCTTAGTAAATGGTTCGCCTGCGACATCCCAGCCGGCTATCCCAGCCGAAGCACCGATACGCTACGCCCGCGCCCCACCGTTCACCGTTTCCGTTTTGAAATGGACCGAACAAATGCGATTTCCCCGCTTCTATTACTACATATTACTACTCATCAATGATTTTAGCATAAGGATTAAGCTATTATAACGGTTGTACAGTGTAGTCATGATAATATCTAAGACTGGGACCATGACGCTTTTTGTTTTGAGGTCTCCCTCCTCTAATGCTAAAACTGAGTCCGTTACTGCGCAATGCATTGCTGAGGTTTTCTGACCATTTTGGTGACATAGCCGCTCAATTAATCTAACGCTAGTCGCTACCTTATCAGTTTATATCTTTTGTACTAGCCACTGTATATAAACTGCAAAGTATATTATTGCATATAGTATGCCTACCAGACCTAGACTACAAGTTCATACAACCAACAATTTTGCAATGCAATTTTTAAATTGCCAATTCGAATTTGCATTTCCATTATGGAATATCAAAATTTCATTGCTAAATTGAATCAGATAGGCCTACATAAAAATAAATTTGTTTCGAAAATGTTTAAATAAGCCAAAAACAAATTGTCAAACTTTTATGACATCATGTACATAGAATAAAAGAATATAGTTACTTTTCAGTGAAAGGGAATGGGTCCTACGTCCTTAGTTACGGTCGGTGAGGAGAATGCATTAAGACAAGTGGTAATGTTTGGTAATGTTCAGGGGGTGGGATGGGGTGGTGGGCAGGGACGGGAGTGGTGTGGTGTGCGGCTGACAGCTGCAGCCGGCCGTTGCATTATTGCAACACCATCTACTGGCGAGTGATTGCACTACACACTTCACCCAGGAGGTCTAAATCTGGCGCGAACCGTCCTACAACAACACAAAGATGCCAGCTGGGAGCTGGGCGGCGCGGCGGAGGCGAGCAACAGGCTCCAGTCTACCGACTCTCTTCCGGCTTTAAAACTTTTTTGGACTTCTGCCTTTGCTGATCCGATTATAGTATTATGTTTGTCAAACTTAGATAATCGGTTTAGAAATATTTTACGGACAGTAGGCTACCTGCACAAAGGCTCAATAGCGCGGTGTAGTACGGGGTTCATTTGTCATTTGAAGAATAGAAAATACATTTTCATGTGATAATGTTTGGGAATAGTTAAGAACCGATGTAAGACAAAGAGACTTTAGGATTTTAATTGGAAACAAAGTATTTTGAGTGGTTAAAAATGTATCTAGAGCAGCAATGCCCTGTGCTGCCATTAAGTCTCGCCACATAACTTGACGATTGAATTTTGCATTATTATTCAGTTTAAATTATTGAATAGTCAGCTATTCCATAAATATTAATATGTTACATAAATTCGATGATTTAAAAAACCCCCAACGAGGTTAAATAGATATAGAGTGCTCAACACGTGTTAATTTTTTTGCCCCCTGTTGATTTGAGCAATTTTAAACATAATTCCCCGCCGTTTCCTTGGCAACCATCCCACACTTTACCTTCGTTTCCTTGGTTACTAGTTTTATCTATTCTGATTGGTCGCAACCAGCTCCGAAAATCACAGTTTACTTTTAAAACATCTGATTATTTGTTATTTTGTTGTTTGTTTTTAAAACCACTTTTATTGATGGTCTGTGAACAGGCTATTGAGTTTGGTTGCCATAGAAACGTCGGATCGGTGTGGGTAATATGGCAAATAACAGATGGGAAAGTGTAAACAAAGGACTAACAAAGGTTACCAAGGAAACGGCGGGAATCGTGGGTAAAATGGTGCTAATCAATAGGGGACACTTTTCTCTATCTGTTGAGCACTCTATATAAAATAGTTAACCTCGTTGAAAAACCCATCTCTCCCCCCTCGCAACTCCCAGCTTTTTTGCATTCGTCAACTTATCTTGCGATTCCTTAAGCACCACCTGGGTAGCAGGTGTTGCCCTTAGTGGCGATGTCAAGTGAAGTGGCTATCGCAGTAGTGGCACAAGTGGCAGTGACAGAAACGGTCGACAAGATACAGTAGTGTTAGTCAGCTGATTTGTGCCATTGACCTCACATTAGGCTGGAACAGCACACCACCAGCATGACACAATCATTTGCTTAGTTGCACTGACGACAGGTCTGTATAACCCCTAACTAGGGATAATTTGTTCAGGTGAGTTTACACTGAATAGGGGGGCTTCAAACGTAAAACAAGTTACATTTCAGGTAATATTTTTTCGAAAAGGTTAAATACCTGTACGGTAGTTACCCTGTGGCCCTTGCCTCTCATGAATGCCATGGATATAATCCCACGTGTGAAGCTGAACTAGGACGATAGTACGATATACCAGAAAAGGCTCGCTGCGCGGAAAGTTAGTGATCGGCATAATTTTCTACAGCTTATCTCGAGGCGGGTAAGGTGACGGTACAATGCCTATCGAAACGGAAACGGGCGTTCTAAAACATCCGGTGTGACAACACAAGCGCTTTGACCCTGCAGCGTATAACGGCTCAACTAACTGGGGAAATAGGAAAACTGGCTTACTGTTACAGTCTTTGCGAACCTTTTCCGGCCTGAGTGTAACAGTGTGGACGAGTTTTCCTGTTTCTTCAGTTAGTTGAGCTGTTGAGCTTACACTGACTGAGTGCTTGACGTTATTTCGGCGCCGGCGTTATTGACATTATTGACAATGGAGAGCTTTTAAATCTATCAAGACATTAGGTCGGCGGTGAAAACTCCTTTCGTGCCTTGACGAATTAAAACGAGAGTAATGTAGGAAATTTGTAATGTACAGTATTTTTTTTATTATAATCGAAAATGATTGTACGATATGATTATGATTAAAGTATTAATAATTATTGGGAGTGTAGATGAAATTCAACTCCAAAGTCCTTTCACGTGGCTGAGCGAAGCCTTCCATAAGCCTAAACCCCTTATGCTATTAACCGTGGTTATATTTAAACATCTACCCCCTCATCAGTTACTTCCTTGCCAGTTGCCACCCTCCACCCCCACACGAGTGTCAGGCACGACATGCCGCGCAGATTTACATTATTAGATTGACATTTTATCATTCCCAACTATGAAACACTAACGTGTATACTGTAGTCAATGATTTTATTCTCATCATACAAACAGCACAAAATGCAATCAGCCAAAACTTCATAATACTAGAGCAAGGCTGTGGGAAATTAAATTATATATGTATTAGAAAAGGCTTTAAAACATAATTATTTGATTTTTTAAAATAATTCATTTCGACTAACATATAGAATTTTATTCCAATTTTACTTATAAAAAAATACACACAGAAAATGGACACTCCAACTGTGGTAAGTTATATTATTAATGTTAAATAACGACAGAAAAAAGGAAAATACTATTATATCCTAATATAATTTGGAACATGCAGTTGGATTACAGATAAGCAAACTCAGTTGTTCAAAGACTAACTACACAACGAGACCGGAAGTTGGTGCAAACAAGCCGGATATTAAGTACAACTCTGGTTTCCGTACATTAGCTAGATTGGTTGAGCTACTTTGTTCGCGTTTGACGCGCTATTGCTTAAAGCTAAATCCG
>JAQYXR010001908.1:0-19634 GCA_030545055.2 Neoaliturus tenellus | reverse complement strand
CTGAATTGGAAATTAATCATAGACACAACAACACGTAAAAAGTTTAAAAAATAATCATGGCAACCTTATGCAAATCATCTAAGATACCTTTGCCTAACTTAATTTAAAAGGTGGTCCGTACAACCTAACCCCACCAAAAACTAAAATAACTTTAAAAAGTGTGCCTGACCTAACTTTCTAACCTGAACAGTGACTGTGCTATAAACTAAACTAACTTAACCATAACCTATAAATTACCCTACCTGTGCCTAACCTCTCGTCTTGTTCCCCACAGGACCCCTGAACCTTTCGTTTTCCAAGATGGCGGTGTTCATGGAGGAGCCGTGCGCCATGGCGGGAGGCGTCTGTGTGGAGACCATCGACTGTCCCGAGGACAAGCTGGCGAAGAAGCGGGGGCTCTGCCCCGAGCAGCAGAAGAGAGGCGTCGAGTGTTTGCTACTCAGGTGAGGGGCGGATACTCGACGTTAGGCGGTGAGAGGGGAAGTATCCAGAGGAGGAGTAGAGGGGGCAGCTTTTAATTGTTGCCAAAAATTCACCTCAGCCTCACAACCTGACTTGAATCTATAGTAAATTACACGAAAAAAGCCTGATGGAAATTATAACAGCAGCCTTCTTCCATCACAACATCCCCTTTCACTCTGCCATGTTATTTGTTGCTATTTTTAAAGTAATCGTTGCTAATAAAGTAATTGATCAGCTAGTGACTCAATCAATTACCCTTGTTCCATAAGAATAACATTGAAACTCTGAAAGCCTGTAGTGCGTAGCCCTGGGAGCCTGCATGAGAATTTTATTTAGATTCAGCTCATCTACAGAACATTACAATTCTAACTGAAATCACTGATTTCTCCTACGATGCCTACAAACTGAGCAAAAAGGAGGAAAAGAAACATGCTACTCTATTAATATATAGAAGATTAATATCCAGCTATCAACTTATCTCGAACAGAAAAAATGGTCCATTCAATGAGTTCATCTCAATAATGGGTCCATCCTCTAATTTAAAACCTCTGAAATCTCAAACGAATCCTTTTGATATGGATTGAAGTAATTACCTTTTTTGTGTCAATCATAGTTAGTTATGTATCGAAATTGTCGTATATACACAGAAAGTAACTAGTAATTACTAAAAATAAAATCATGCATACAGCAGCATAATATTCATCGAAAAACCCCATCAAAATCTTAACAAAAAAATCTTATCAAAAACGTATGAAAATCTCTGTTCAAAGGTTCCAGGTTCTATAGCGACTGCTGGACTCTCACAGGAAGTCTCCTTCTTTGGACCGTAAAAACGTAAATGTCATATTTCATGAGTGGGTAAATTTGAAACTGTCAGAATAAAAAGTAAACGTACTCGATGCCATATCGGCAGTGACTGTTGTGGGGCCAGTTTGCCCACTCGGTCCCATATTGACTTGCCCACATGACGAGTTACAAAACACATAACGTGTGGCGATGGCCCACATGCAGTGTCGATGCCCGGGGAAAACCACGCCACTGAGACGGGCCGTCGTAGTGGAGAAAAACAACTTGAAACTATTTGTTTTACTTTTCAATAATTGCAGATTTATTTTTTGTATGAGACAGCCCGAATTTTTTGAATTTAAGTTACCGCTTGTCTATTGACATACATTTTTAGTAATTTTGAGCCAATATTTGGAATGAAAATTAGAATAATCTAGTAGAAAAACTTCACCTTATTGTGATTCACCAGAGTGTTGTAAGCTACTATACAAGGTATAGTGTACTTACTTATGTTAATTTTCAGTATTGTATTGATTTTGTAAAGGATTTCATGGTATTCTATAGATTTTGTAATAGATTTGGTAAACATTTAATTATTATCATAGATGCAATCTGCTCCAAATACTCTACCGAGTCCAACGATGCCAGAATCCCAGTCTAAAATGAAACCTTAAATAACGGTTAACAACATCAAATTGCTGGGTTTAGTCTTTGTGCAGTTGTTACTGTAACGTTTTGATTAATTTAATGGCGGCTGTAATTACTTGTGCTTTAACTAAATGGTTAGGCTCCATTAAAAAACTTGATGTGTTCAGCGCAAGAATTGGAAAAAATCGGAATCAAGGTTCCATTTCGGAGGCTGTCACGTCACGTCACATATATAACCCCCTGGAGGAATTAATAGTACTGGAGTGTACATAGTCAATGGTACTGGTTTGTACAGTATTGTATCATAGAAACAATTACATTATAGATGGACCCATATGAATGCATACTTCGTTGACTTATGGTTTACACATACGATTGCCACCAAAATGTAACGTTTTTCCAATTTTTCCTGTGACAATTGCGGTAGCAGCTTCAGAGCCGATTTTGGGGGGAGGGCGTATTGGCTACATATGGTAGGGGGTAGCAATTGATAAATACGGGGGGGGGGGGGGGTGACAAAAAATTTTTTTAACTCCCAGAAAATTTACTTACAACACATTTTTTTATGTGGTTGGGGCCCCTCCACTGGTCAAAAAGTGGTGATATATTGTACAGTACTGTATCTCAGATACGATAGTAGTTTGATTTGGTGTAGACAAAATATAAATTTCAGACACTTTTCACCAAACAACTGTGTCTGACCTCAGTACAGTAGAGTAGGCCTACAGTGTTGTCATGTGCCGCAGTGGGTCGCAGCGTGAGGGACTGCCGGGGCCGCGGGGGCGAGTGCAGCGCGGACTGTGTCGCCACCCATGTCATCGCCGAGGCGGACGACTGCGGCGACCAACAAGTCTGCTGCGCCTTGACGTCCTGAACATACGGGTCACTACTATTTTGCTACTTTTTGTACATTAAAATAAAATATTATTACTTGTCAAATTTACTGCTCTGTACCCATCTTATACTACAACCGCATACGAAATGATAGGCCGATAGCCGGGATCACTGATTTACTGACAAAAATTACAAGGTACTGGAAAAGTTTGTAACAAATATAACATTTGTGAACTGCGGAAGCATATTTTGGTGAAAAATACACCTTTTTAATTGTTTAGGCCTATATTTTGGAACTCACTCACTCACTCACTCACTGACTCACTCATCTACACTAATTCTAATCCACTTCCGAGATAGCTGGAAACGTGATTTTTGGCATGCGGGTGGCTTAAGATCTGATACCCGCGGGAAAAGTCTGAAAACAGACAATTTTTCATTTCAACCCCCTCAAAAAAATAACGAAGGGTGGAAACCGGTAACCCTAATTTGTAAGGTTTTACTATTTTCGCTGTAACTTTTGAACGAGAGGTCGTAGCTCAAATCTGAGAGCAAATCGTTAGTTTGGAATCAAATTTTCTACAAGTTTGGTCCTATGACATTTTTCCGTATCTCACCTCCTTCACCCTTAAAAAGGGGCGTACTTTCAAAATTTCTAAAATTTTACGCAAAAATAGTGCTATTTTGATATTTTTATTTACTATTATGTAATATATATGCATGAATTTCTATTTATATTATGACCTCAACAGGTTCTTTCTATAGTAGTAGCTAATTGCCTATTTCAATCGAAGATTAGTCCCAAAAAATGATAAAATCACAAAATTATTTACATTTTTTCATGTAATGTGTTAGTAATTCACTTTAACCTGGTAAATATATTGCTATTTCGATATATAATTTGCCATTACTATATACAATTATAGACGCTCTACAAGTTAGGTCCTATGACATTTTACCGTATCTCATCCCCTTCGCCCTTAAAAAGGGGCTTACTTCCAAAATTTCAAAATTCGTCAACAAAAATTGCATTATTTTTATGTTTTTCATTTACTATTAAGGCATATCAATGAGTGAAATTTTGTACATGTTATGCCCTAATATAGATCTAACTGTAGTAGCATTCATTGAACAATTTCGACCTAAGTTTAGTCCAAAAAACGTAAACAAACGAAATCCATAATTTTTTTTCATGTATAGTGTTTGTAATTTACTTTTACCTGGTAAATATACTGCTATATAAATCATGTTTTACCAGTATTATATTCTATTTTAGATGATCTACGAGTTTGGTCCTGTGAAATTTAGTCGTATCTCACCCCTTTAACTGTTGAAAAGGGGTGTACTTTCAAAATTTCTAAAGTTTTTCGAAAAAATTGCGCCACTTTGATATTTTTATTTAATATTATGTAACATATTTGCATGAATTTCTTTTTATATTATGAGCTAAACAGGTTCTTTCTATAGGAGTAGTATTTTTTTAAATTTCAATCAAAGTTTAGTCTAAAAAATTGAAAAACATTTAATTCTTAAAAGTTTTTTCTGTAAAGTATTTGTGAATTACTTTATTCTGACAAATGCACTGCAAAATTGATATATGTTTTTGCCAGTGTTATATTTTATTTTAGACGCTCTACAAGTTTGGTCCTATGCGATTTTGCCGTATCTCACCCCCTTCGCCCGTAGAGAGCTGCGTACTTTCAAAATATCAAAATTCTTTCGCTAAAATTCGTTATTTGAAGTAATTTAATTTACTTTGATGGCACGTAGATGCCTGAAATTCAGTACATATTGTAACCTTGGCTAGGTCTTACTATGGCAGCAGCCATAAATCAATTTCAATTTAAGTTTAAGCCATAAAAATTGTAGAAACACGGAATTTCTAACATTTTTATGAGTAGCTTTTGTAATAGGTCAAACTTGGTGAACATTAGTGGTATATCGATATATGTTTGGCCAGTATTTAGGTCGCTCTACAAGTTCGGTCATATGCAATTTTGCCTACGTCACCCCCTTCACCCTTAAAATGGGCGTACTTTAAAAATATCGAATGTCTTTCACGAAAATTGCTTTATTCCAACATTTTTCATTTGCTGTCATGACACTTCAGATGAATGAAATTTAGCTACACACATATACCCTGAGCATTTTATATAAAATAAAAAACAAAAGTATAAATTTAAACTTTAAATGTCGAGAGAATATCTTAAATGCTATTGACTTCCTAAACTATTAAAATAAGTCAGCGAAGACAAGTATAGCGTAAGGGTGGAGCCCCAACTAGAATGTTTGATACTTAAGACTTAGAGCAATTAACAAATTCGGGGCAACCTTGTAAGGGGGCATGGGGGCGGAGCCCCCATCGAGCCGTAGGCGAGTCTAATAAACTATACAGCCCTATGTGTAACTGACTGGCTGACTGACTCACTTATATGGGATACGAATTTCTGACGTAACTATTTAAGCTAAAGACTTGAAATTTGGCATACGTCTAGCCTGAACGGTCAATGCTAAGTGTAAAATCTTAAACTTGCAAATTTTTAGTTTTAACCTACTAAAAAAAATTCAAAATGGCGGATTTCCGAAATTGTAATTTTACTTTTTTGGCTCTAGCGGCCAAACGCTTCGTCCTATCTAAAATCTGAGAACAATACTACGATAGGAAATTTAATTTTCTACAATTTCGGTCCTTTGACTTTTTATCATATCTCACACCGTTAAGCCTCCAGAGCGTTTTTAATGAAATGCCGTTTTCGGTTTTCGGGCTCTAGTGACTAAACCGATGGTCGTAAAAATTTTTTTAAGGTTCATTTCGATAGATCTTTTTAATATCTACAATTTCTTCCCTTGTATATTTTGCCGTATCTCTACTCGTTTACTCACAAAATTCATTTTTCACTTTTTCCGGATTTTTTAACGTAAGTAGTGGGAAAATACCAGTTCTGGTCCACTAGGGAAATCGTAATTTTAGTTTTTCAGCTCTACTGGCCTAACGGTCAGTCTTATCTGAAATATGAGAGCATATAACGATAGGGAATTGGATGATCTACAATTTTGGTCCTTTGACTTTTTGTCGTACATCGCACCGTTAACCCTCCAAACTGATTTTTGTGAAATTTATATTTAGATTTAGGGCCCTAGCGACTAAATGGTTTGTCCTACAAAAATGTTTAAATGACAACTTTTATAGGTCTTTTTAATATCTACAATTTTGATTCTGACATACTTTGCCGTATCTCTTTCCGTTTACTCTCAAAATAATTTTTCACTTTTTCCCAGTTTTGTGATAAATAAGCAGTGGCTTTTGGCCAACTAGAGAAATCGCAATTTTAGTATATTTCAACTCTAGCGGCTAAACGGTTAGGCCTTTCATAGATTTGAGACTACTACGGTACTGAATTGGATGAACTACGATTTTGATCCTGTGACTTTTGTCGTACATCGCACCAATTGCGTAAATCTCCAGACTAATTTTTGTGCAATAGCGTTTTCAGTTTTTCCACTTTACTGACAAAACGATTGATCCTATCGAAAAATGTTGCTGAATATGACTGAAATATTCTATTAATGGCTTACAGTTTTCAGAACGCCGTATCTCTACACATTAGCTCTCAAAACAGATTTATTGCAGGACCAGAATAGTTACCGAAAACTTGAAATTGGGGACCTTACCTTCTTTTAAGAGACAATTAAAAATATGAATTCAGCTATTGTCGGGGCTGGTGTTACTAATTTACATACTTTTAGTAAGTTCCTCCTCGGATTGTAGGGAATCTTTTTAAAACTTTGGAGTCTTTTGTGATTTCTATCTCGTTTATCAGATTTTATATTATTTCATTTTAATGTTATTTTATTGTTTTCACTGATTTATTGCAACAATTTTTGACGAATTTAAAAGCTTTAATTATTATTGATTGTGAGAAGTGTGCATCAGCCTTTTGTTACTGTCTTGTTTGTGCACTTCTTTGGTAAAGCTAACCTGTTTAACACTCGACTTTTTTATTTACAAACTAATTCAGCGAACACATTTGAGTTAATAACCCTCAACAAGCCCGTTCACTGCATCAAGTTTTTACAGAAATTACGGAATTGGGGCAACAAATTAGGGAGTGGACCCTCCATTCAGCATAACACCCAGAATAAATAATTATTATATCACTCTCAAAATATTTTAACAAATTTTAACTACGAAGAGTTATTAAAACCGATTCATAGGAGATGTTCAAAGCTTTTTTAACTATCGATTGTGAATTGTGTGTATTAAACGGTTTTGTTACTGTCTTGGCTGTTCAGTTCTTCCTGTGGAACTAACCAATTTCATACTTGACTTTTTATTAATTTACGAATTTAGGGACACCCCTAAGGGGGCATGGGGGCGGAGCCCCCCATCGAGCCGCAGGCGAGTCTATAATATATACAGCCCCATGTGTAACTGACTGACTCACTCACTCACTTATATGGGATACGAATTTTTGACATAACTATTTAAGCTAGAGACTTGAAATTTGGCATACGTCTAGCCTGAATGGTCAATGCTAAGGATAAAATCTTAAATTTGCAAATTTGTAGTTTTAACCTACTAAAAAAAATTCAAAATGGCGGACTTCCGAAATTGTAATTTTAGTTTTTTGGCTCTACCGGCCAAACGCTTCGTCTTATCTAAAATCTAAAACAGTACTACGATAAGGAATTTAATTTTCTACAATTTCGGTCCTTTGACTTTTTATCGTATCTCGCACCGTTAAGCCTCCAGAGCGTTTTTAATGAAACCCCATTTTCGGTTTTCGGGCTCTAGTGACTAAACGGTTTGTTCTACAAAAATGTTTACATAACAATTTTGATAGATCTTTTAAATATCTAAAATTTTTATCCTTACATATTTCACCGTATCTCCTCTCGTTTACTCACAAAATACATTTTTCACTTTTTCCAGATTTTTGAACATAAGTAGTGGGAAATTGCCGGTTCTGGAACAATAGAGAAATCCTACTTTTAGTCCGGATGAGCTAGAAACTTGAAATTTGGTACACACATCGTTTGTATGGTCAATACAAAGGAGAAATCGCAAAACATTGAGTTTTCATATTTTAACCCCCTAAAGTTTTGTATGGTAAAATCTACGCCATGTAAGGCTTTTTCTAAATACGCTGTAACTTTTGAACGAGAGGTCCTATCTCGAATTTGAGGGATAATTCATGGTCAGGAATTAGACACTCTACAAGTTTAGTCCTGTTAAATTTTGCCATATCTCACTCCCTTCACCCTTAAAAAGGGGCGTACTTTCAACAATTCCAATTTTTTTCACAAAAATCTCGCTAATTTAATATTTTTTATTTACTAATATTGCACACGGATGCTTGAAATTTAGTACATATTATGATCTCAACTAGATCTTACCATAGCGGCAGCCATTGACCAATTTCAATTATAATTAAGTCTAAAAAATGTTTTTTAAAACACAAAATTCTTAACATTTTTTCGTGTAAAGTGTTGTAAATTACTTTATTCTGCCAAATATACTTCAATATTGATATTTGTTTTGTTAGTATTATATTCTATTTTTGACGCTCTTCAAGTTCGGTTCTATGCCGTATCTCACCTTCTTCACCCGTAAAGAAAGGCGTACTTTCACAATATCGTAATTTTTTCACAAAAATTGCTCTATTTCAATATTTATCGTTTACTTTTATGACACATACATGCCCCAAATTTTGTGTATACTATGAATATATCTATTTCTTACTATAGAAGCAGCCATTTGCCGATTTCAATCCAAGATTAGTAAACAAACTGAAAATACTAAATTATTAACCTTTTTATGTACAGTTTTTGGTGATTTTGTTGAACCCGGTAAAGATACGGCCATACCGATACATTTTTTTCACCATTATATATTCTTTTTAGATGCTCTATAAGGTGGGCCTTAAGATTTTGTAGCATTTCACCCCAAAAAGGGGCGTATTTTCAATATTCTTTCCAAAAAATTGAGTTATTTTAATATTTTTATTTATTGTTATGACACTTAGATGAATGAAATTTAGCTACACACACATACCCTGAGCATTACATATAAAATATAAAACAAAAGTATCAATTTAAAGTTTAAATATCAAGAGAATATCTTAAATGCTTTAGATTTCCTGAACTAATTAACTAAGTCAGACAAGATAAGTATAGAGTTGGGGTGGAGGAAGCAACTAGCCTGTTCAGTTCTTAAGACTTAGAAGATTTAACGAATTTGGGGCAACCCCCAAAGGGGGCATGGGGGCGAAGCCCCCATCGAGCCGTAGGCGGGTCTAATAAACTATACAGCCCTATGTGTAACTGACTGACTGACTGACTTATATGGGATACGAATTTCTGACGTAACTATTTAAGCTAGAGACTTGAAATTTTGCATACGTCTAGCTTGAACGGTCAATGCTAAGTGTAAAATCTTAAACTTGCAAATTTTTAGTTTTAACCTACAAAAAAAATTCAAAATGGCGGATTTTCAAAATTGTAATTTTATTTTTTTGGCTCTAGCGGCCAAACGCTTTGTCCTATCTAAAATCTGAGAACAATATTACGATAGGGAATTTAATTTTCTACAATTTCGATCCTGTGACTTTTTATCGTATCTCGCACCGTTAAGCCTCCAGAGCGTTTTTAATGAAATGCCGTTTTCGTTTTTCGGGCTCTAGTGCCTAAACCGATGGTTGTAAAAATTTTTTTAAGGTTCATTTCGATAGATCTTTATAATATCTACAATTTCTTTTCCCGTATATTTTGCCGTATCTCTACTCGTTTACTCACAAAATTCATTTTTCACTTTTTCCGGATTTTGTGAACGTAAGTAGTGGGAAAACACCGGTTCTGGTCCACTAGATAAATCGTAATTTTAGTATTTCAGCTCTAGTGACCTAACGGTTAGTCTTATCTGAAATAAGAGAGCATATTACGATAGGAAATTGGATGATCTACAATTTTGGTCTTTTTACTTTTTGTCGTACATCGCACCGTTAACCCTCCAAACTGATTTTTGTGAAATTTATATTTAGATTTAGGGCCCTAGCGACTAAATGGTTTGTCCTACGAAAATGTTTAAATGACAACTTTTATAAGTCTTTCTAATATCTACAATTTTGATTCTAACATACTTTGCCGTAGCCTATCTCTTTCCGTTCACTCTCAAAAAACATTTTTCACTTTTTCCCAAGTAGTGTGTTTTGGCCACTTTTAAAACCGGCCACGTGCCCACCGAGCCACGTGACGCGGCATCTGGCGCCAGCTGCCATGTCACATAGCTTCCGGTGGGGGTTAGAGGGTATATATGAGATGCTGTAGTTATATGTTATGCCATATAGGTTGGGGTGGAGATGGCGATAGTGTTGGCGTTAGGGTGAAGTAAATTTGCGCATAAATTAAAAGTTAGTTGAAAATTGAAATTCGTCGGTGTTAAAGAAACTCTAACAGTTGAACAAAAATTAAGAGTTAGTTCAAAATTGAAATTCAAACTTATAATTGGGATCTGGAAAATATGCCAAGGTCATCCAGAGTAAGTTTTAAAAAAGCTTACCCCACTACCATTAGAAATAGTTCAAAGTTGAACTAGTTGGTGATAGTGGGATAATTCATTTGTGCCATGGGAGAGGTGTTTATTGTTTGAAAGTTGGCGATCGAATGAGAAGCGCCGCCTAGGGAGAGGGGTTATAAAATGGCAACCTTCCCCCACCACTCCTTCCCCCACTCCTTTAGATCAATAACTGGTCGCCGACTCTATGTGGTAAAACTGAACTAGACATGGCGGCCGCCATGGATAATTCTAACCTCAAACCTTAGTTTTGCATTGGTGAGCATGCGCCACTCCCACTCCTTTACCTTACTTTTATATTTTTAAAACCAAACAGATGTCCGGGCAGCTGCCCCTACGGGCAGAGATGTTGAAATATTGGGGTGGAGATGGTGATAGTGTTGGCGGTTGGTTGAACTGAATTTGTGAATAAAGTAACTAGGGTTGAACTAAAAGTGCACATAAATTAAAAGTTAGTTGAAAACTGAAATTTGACGGTGTTAACAAAACTCTTAATAGTTGAACAAAACTAAAAGTTAGTTTAAAACTGAAATTCAAATTTATAACTGGGATCTGGAAAGTATGTCAAGGTCATCCAGAGTAAGTTTTAAAAAAGCCTACCCAACTACCACCAGAAATAGTTCTAAGTTGAACTAGTTGGTGATAGTAGGATAGGTTGAAGTAACCTTTGAATTTTATTAGTGAACATACAATTAATGTGCAACAGCAGAGTTTAAACAAGTTGAACTTTTGTGATGAACTACAGAGTTGTAAATGCAAACACCAACGACGATGAGAAGGTAAACGCAGAGTCCCCAGATGATGTATTTGAAAAGCTTGAACAAACGTAACATTTCGAGTTGGTTTTCCCGTTCCATTTCCAATCGTTTAATTTCCAATTTCAATTTATCCTCTTCCATTCTAGTTATGAAGGGAACTTCATCCATTATATCCATCATGATTGTGTTAGTGTTTGAAATTTTAAAACAAGTGATGTTGATAGTTTAAAAGTCGAAGACGGAATGAGAAGTGAAAGCGAGAAATGTTAGTTAAATAAAGAAGTGGTGGGGGGAGCGAAGAATTATAAAGAAGTGGTGGGGGAAATATTTTGCTCTTCGTTATTACCATCAGTAGTGTCAGATGGTGCAGGAGTTAGATTTAGTAAACTGTCTTCGTTCGAACTTTCAACTTTATCACAAATAGGACAATCGTATGTTATTTCCAAATTCATTTTGATGGTTGTAAAATTATCTACAAGTTCTTGTAAAATATTAAAAATGTCTTGTAACTCTTCTTTAGAGTTTATTTCAAAACTAGAATTCATTCGGGTCAATGGAGATTTGTTCATTGTTGGAGAGTCGGTGATGGAATGAGGATCGGCGCATAGGGAGGGGGTTTATATAATGGCGACCTTGAGCTTATGATCAAATAAAGCGGTAAGTTCTTCTTCTTCATCTTTTAATTCAATTATTCTAACTGAATTAGTTGTTTCGTCTTCCTCACTCTGTGATGATGATGATGAAGAAAATAACTCACCAGGATTTAAATATTGAACCACAATTCTGAACCACCTCATAGGATATTTGTCCATGATAGAAAGTAAGTTTTGAAACAATTCTTCCATCTCCTCCCTCTCAGTTATTATATGTTCAAACTTGATAAATTTTGCTTCCATGTTGTTAGTTTGAGTGTTGGAAGTGAAATGATTTAAAGTTGAATATAATATTATATAAAAATTACAACCAGTAGTGGGGGAAATCTCAAGGTCATCCAATTGAAGTTTTAAAAAAGAATATAAAATTGAAATTACACATTTGATGGTTCTACAGGATCGGAATACCAATCTGACCTGTAATTACATTTTTTTATCATGCATGTACAAAAATCATCTGTATGAACCTTGGTGCGTTGACAATGAGCAAGATCGAGAGGGTGAAATTTGAAACATTTTTGAGGACAACATGTATGAAAATATCTCGATTTGTAAATTTTCAAAGTTCGCAATTCCGGTGGTGCATTTGCAGTAACAAGATCCGAAGAATTCACATTTAGTACAAGCTAACCCATCCACCATCATTGGCCCTAAATCTGTACATTGTTGTTCACAACAGTAACGAGGTTTGTACTTGTATTTTTGCTCTTCCATGTTGACGCTGCGGAGTCCAGTGAAAGAATAAGAGTGTATAGTGTTGAATAGTGAGTTTTATGTACTGTGAAAAGTGGTGGGGGTAATTTCAAGGTCATCCAAATGGAGTTTTAAAAAATTATACCTTACAAGTGTAAGAATTATTAAAATTTAGGAAGTTTGTTTCTCTTTGTTTTCTTCAGACTTTTTCTCTCTCTCCGCCTTAGCCATAGCAACAAGTTCTTCTGTTGATAATGGATGTACTTCAGGAAATTTTAAAATTAATTTAGCTTGATATCCTTCTTTAGTTAATACATCTAAATCTTGGGTCATTTGTTCAACGGTGTTGTAGTCTTTTCCATAGATTTTTCCATCAAGTTGAATCATCATTCTGTACAACATTTTCTTAAATAGGTCTTGTCGTGGTGAGAGCTGAGAAGCAAATGATTATTTATACAAGTATCACATCCTTTTTATTAACTCACATTGATCACGTGATTCTTTAGTTGTAGTTTTGTCTGTCAAAAGTTATTCAACATTGGTAATACTTTTGGAACTTGATGTTATGTTGACCAGTTGGCGATGAAGAAGTTGTAGGTTGTGTAGAAATAAATATTTCATCATCGCAATATTTTGTTTTAGTGAACATCCTTGTATTAGTAGCACTAACATCAACAGTTAAGTGATAACCACCGGTAAGTAAAACTCGCATTTCGTTGGTTAAATCTTCGAGTTGTTCAAAAGTTGTAATGGTGTTGGTATCATAAGATGCACACTTGACTTTGAGAGACATCTTTTAGTTTTTATATTAAGCGATAGAGTGAGCGAGATGTGTACGGTACGAAAGGTAGTCGTAGACTGATGAATTTTACAAGTAGATTTTCGCTTTTATAATCACACAAAAGTGGGTCAAGGTCATCCCGTGGAATTTTTAAAAAAAGCAACATATTGTAATGTACAAAGACATCACAATATGTTGCTTCTTTTAATTTTTTTTGTTTTTTCTTTATATCATATTTATTGAAAAACAATTACAAACAAATAGTTACAATGTTATGTACAAACTAATCAGTAGTAGGTGTTACATGAATAGTTAGTTCAGTTGAGTTGTTTCCACTTGGTCCGTGCGAAACCAAATAGAGTGCGCCGGGTTGAACTACACGAAGATCTTCATTTTGAAGAAGTTGTACAAAGCGTCTTGGTAGGAAGATCTGAAATTTTGGTTCATCACCAACTGTATATGGAGCCTCGCTCAATGTGCAATTAATAGCATCACCTACTGAAGTTTCCATTTTCCTAATCGTATGAATGATGTAGTGTTTTTCTTCTTTTAGTTCAGAACATTTCTTTGTAGGTAGAATTGATGATTTAGAATGAGCGTTGAACTGTGTTATAAATTACTGACAATAATAATTCACAATTAAATAGGATTTTATTTAATACAACAGAAAGTACAAAGTCAACATTTGAGAAGTAAACCATAATAGAATAATTGTTTTTGTTATTGTTTTTTATAAATAAACATAAATCATATGTTTTATTATTTAAATATTACAACATCTTTCCCCTTTTCAAGTATTTCCAATTATATTTCTTCAATAAACCTCCTCCGAAGATGAACCTGACGTCCGGAAGCAGTCACCATAACATTTCCATTTGTTCTATTCCTCCTTCCCCTTTTTCCAAATTCTTCTTGCGCATCGTGGTCAGTTGCAGGTAAGGCATTGGAGGGATTTCTCAATGAAAACTCAGGTTCCAAACCACGAGGAGATATATGAAGTTCATTCCGGACATACTGGTTACCCTGCTCGCTCTCAACTACATACGAACGTGGCCCTGGACCCTTATCAACCACCACACCTGGAGACCATGCAGCAGTCGGATGCTTTTTGAACATGATTGGTTGTCCTTGCTCAAACGGTTTTCGTGTAACTGCATGCTTGTCAAAATCCTTTTTAGAGCGCTCTTGCCTAGCCAATTTAATTTTTCTATCCTGCTCGTAAGTCAGTTTGGGCACCAATGTACTAAACGAAGACGGCACATTTGTTCTCAATGCACGACCCATCAAATTCGCTGCAGGGGAGTGAATATCTCCTTTAGGTGTATTCCTGTAGTTTAATAAAGCCAAGTATAAACATTCATTACTCTCATAAGCTTTCTGGAACATAGCTTTGACCGTCTTAACTGTACTTTCAGCGAGGCCGTTGGACTGAGGGTAGTGTGGACTTGAAACTACTTGTTTGAACCCCCATTCCAAAGCAAAGGTTTTAAACAAATCAGACACAAAATAGCTCGCCCCATCAGTGCACACAGTCACTGGAATGCCATGCCGGGAAAAAAATTGATTTCATTTTATGAATAATGGTAGCACTCCGGAGATCTGCAAGCTCGACAACTTCTGGGTAGTTTGATAGCGCGTCAACAACTACTAAAAAATGTTTGTTGTTCCATTCAAACGTATCACAGCCAACTTCCATCCAAGGTAGCATAGGGATATCTTTTGGCATCAAGACAGTTTTCTGATTGTTAACCTGATATTTTAAACAAGCTCTACACGATCCAACCCATCTCTTTATGTCTTGTGTCATACCTATCCAAAATACTGACAGTTTGGCTCTATCAATCATTCTGTTTACTCCAGGATGGCCAGAATGTAAACGAGTTAGGACATCACGCTTCATTTTATTTGGAATCAAAACACGATCACCACAGAAAACAATGTCATTAATCAAATTCAAATCATCTTTCAAATGGAAGAATGGTTTTACATCATCAAGTACATCCTTATAGTATTGAGGCCAACCATTCCGCACATAGTTTTTAATAGCTGAAATCGTAGAATCATTCTGAGTCATGTCCGATACCTTCTTCCACCACTGTTCTGTCACTGGCATGTTTTCTATTAGAAGCGCCACTTGTAATTCAATATCCTCACAGAGATCCAAATTCTGGGTGTCAGGCAACGCAGGCACGTCTCTTGATAACACATCAGCCAAAAACATTTCTTTGCCTGGTTTGTACTTTAATGTCAAATCATAAGGCTGTAATCGAAGTAACATCTTTTGCATCCTCGTTGGGACCTTGTGAAGGGGTTTCTTGCTTAAACCTATCAAAGGTTTGTGATCAGTTTCAACAGTCACCCTTTTTTGTCCAAAAATCCACATCCTAAATTTCTCAGCACCAAAACAGACAGCAAAAAGCTCTTTTTCTATCTGCGCATACCTCATTTGTGTATCAGTTAGCGCACATGATGCAAATGCTATGGGTTTACCACTCTGCAACAACACAGCCCCTACCGAATGTGAACTGGCATCAACACTTAAAGTCACATCATCATTGCCAGGATCAAAAAATTCCAACACTGGAGCAGTAGTAAGCAATTCCTTTAATCGGCAGAATGCTCGATCAGCAGCATGATTCCAGTCAAACATAACATCCTCTTTTAGGAGTTCTCGTAATGGAGCCGTTAATTCTGAATATTGGGGAATAAATTTTGAGACATAATTAAACATTCCCAATACTCGTTGTAACGATTTCTTATCAATAGGAGCTTTAAGTGATTTTATGGCTTCGACCTTTTCAGGATCAACTGAAATTCCCTCTGCTGAAAAGCAATGTCCAAGAAAAGTTACCTTATCTTTGTAGAACTCACATTTACTCGGGTTAAATTTGATACCGGCACTCCGAGCTGCGCAAAGAACCCTGTCCAATATAACATCCATTTCAGTTTTTGAACTTGCCCAAAGAAAAATATCATCCTGAAATGTGAATACATTATCAATTCCCTGAAATGCTTTTGTTACAAACGAATGAAATTGTTCCGGTGAACATTTCAAGCCAAAAGGCAGGCGTTGGAACCGGTACCTTCCCCAAGGAGTCACAAAAGTGCACAATTGAGAACTTCGGTTATCAAGTGGTAGGACCCAAAAACCCGATTTGGCATCTAGTTTGCAAAAGATCTTAGCATCTTTCACTAGAGCAGACATTTCCTCAACTTTAGGGAATGGAAAGTGAGCTCGTTTTATTGCTTTATTCAGAGGCCTTGGGTCAATACATAGTCTCAACGACCCATCTTTTTTTTTTGAACCACTACCATTTGGCTAACCCAATCTGAAGGCTCTTCCATAGGAGTAATGATTCCCAACTTTTCCATACGGTCCAATTCAGCTTTTACCTTTGAATGAAGCTTGAATGGAATCCGTCTAACCGGAGAAACAACAGGACTTACAACATCATTCAATTCAATACTAACAGTGTGACCTTTAGCCAACCCAATACCACCATCAAACAAATCAGAGTATTTCCTCATTAATGAAGAATCTAAATCAATAACATTTTACTCTAGATATTAATCCTAAGAGTTCACTACTTTCTAGACCAAGGATATTTACACAATTCTTTGATACTACATAAACAGGAATAGTGAAATGTTTGTCTTTATGTATAATATCAAGCATACATTTACCTACAACAGGAACAGTGTCTCCTGAAAAAGAAGTTATTCTTACTTTTACCTCTGTAATTATCTTCTTTTGTAAACCAAGCCGCTGAAACTCGTGAATACCAATCACATTACACTGTGCGCCTGTGTCAATTTTAAACTTTGCCAGCTTCCCATTAATCTCCAAATCTGCAGTGTACCATGACGAGGCATGTTGTGTCTTCTTATCTGTCGCTGATGTTGCACCCAGTTCCAAAATGTCCATATGAAATTCCTCGAGCGATGAATCCTCTTGACAATCCAATTCATTCACGGTCTTCTTACACATGGGACTTTTTGCAAAGTGATGCAATTGGTGACATACAGTACACCTCTTATTGTAGGCTGGGCAACGACCTTCGAAATGATCAAAATTACAAAACTTGCACTTAATTTTTTCTCCAGATTTTTTAACGCTGTTGTTATCTTTGATGTTCACTGGTGTGCCCTTTAATATATCTCGTTGTGCAGGTCCTCTAGAACGAGAAGCAGAGCGTACAATATCGACGGTTTCTTCTTTTATTTTTGACTGAACTGCTTGGACCTGTTTTCTGATAAGTGCTTGATTTCGAGCCGATTCCAGAACTTTGTTACTATCAACATCGCCAAGTCCCAATAATTTTACAGCTACCTCTTTATCTAACACACCACAAATAAAAATGTCCCGAACCAGCCCATCAAATAAGTCACCAAACTTACAAACATTGGCAAGGTTTCTTAATACTGCCATGTATTCCTCATACGGTTCATCTATCTCTTGTTTACGTGTGAAAAACTGATGTCGGCGATATGTGATGCTACTTTCCGGGATAAAGTGTCTGTCAAATTTTTCCAAAACCTTGTCCAGTTTACCTTTTTCATCATCAGAAAATATGAACGAATCAAAAACATCATTAGCTGAGTCACCAGCACCATTCAGTAAGATTTCAATCTTCTTTTTGTCATTTGCTTTATCGCAATACCCATCTATAAACCTCTCAAATCGACGTCTGTACCGTTTCCAGTTCAAAGCCATGTCACCTCGCTGTTCCATTGGAGCAAGGGAATCCATTGGGAATGCTGCAGATGCCATGATCAAAATCACCAAATACCACAACCAATCCAATATTACCAACAACAACCCAAAAATATGTCCTTACAACAAATTCCACATATATTCATCTCAAAAGACGTGAGATAGCAGCCACGCTGCCACCATGTTATAAATTACTGACAATAATAATTCACAATAAAATAGGATTTTATTTAATACAACAGAAAGTACAAAGTCAACATTTGAGAAGTAAACCATAACAGAATAATTGTTTTTGTTATTGTTTTTTTTATAAATAAACATAAATCATATGTTTCATTATTTAAATATTACAACACACACTAACAGCTAAACAATTGTTGCGATTTTAATAGAAAAGTGCTTAGTACGCATTATGTGATTACTAGTAGGTGCTGTTTATGTAGTTTTAATTTATAAAAGGTAAATTGCAAATAAATAGATGTTTTGAATCAATTATTAATGTTGCTAGGACAGTTAAAGAAAGTATTTTAAGAAAAATGTAATATCACTGGAAAACGGAATATTTCAATAAAAAAAATTAAAAAACCACCAGAAGCAATGGAATTGGGTTAAATAATCAAGTAGTTCATGTTTTACCTTGAAAAATTTTTAATACATAAAAATATCTATTAAAGTCTCTAATTAAACTAAAAAAAAATAAAAAAATAATAATTCTAAAAATAAACTAGAAAATAAAAAAATAAATTTAAATGTAAATAATGAAATCGAGAGGCATTAGATTTGCTAACTAACATTTATCAGACAACAAAAGAACTATGTATGTAAAAAAGAACTGTTTCATGAACAAGAACTATTTAGTACAAAAAAATCAACTTGTAAGTTCCTGAAGAAGTACACAGAAGAATTTTATTCCATTTCAAAACTAAACAAGTAAATTTAAGTGGACTATTTTACGAATTATAAATCTTTGTTTTTTTATAGAAGCTAAAGTCTGGTGGACGGTAGGTTCCATAATTGAGGTTTTAAGGACATAATATGAACGAATTTTCACCATAAATTCTGAAATAATTTAGTAATATGACTTATTATTTGAATAGTTATAGCGTACATATATAAATTTATATTGTATGAAAATCTACAGGTGCTGTAGATTTTCACAAATCAGAATTGTGAATTATTCTTTATTTTTAAATAATTTTAAACGTGAGACGAATAATTACAGCAATAATTATATTTCTCAGTAAACTACATCCTATACATTATTAATTTTATTCATTCGTAATTTGAAGTCAATCAATCGCAATAACAGGATGTAAAAATCTTTGAAAATCATTGGTAATATGTTGTTGCTAATCTTCCCATACAAAGTATAATACTTTGGTAATAGTAGCTCAGATTCGGGAGTGGAGCCCTACACATTTAAAAACATTTTGTAGAACACCAAACATATTTCGTTAGATGCAAAAACAGTTTAGAAAATTTTTCTTCCAAAACGTTAGTGCCATAGGAAACATGCCATACTAAGCAAAATAGGTTCAATTAATAGAGTGTTTAAAATAATATAGTTAAAAAATTATACTATGATTCTATGTGCAGTGTACGTATGTATATGTTTTTGCTATCATGGTATAAAGTAAATTACTAAAACGATTTTACCGAAATATATAACAAAAATATATTAACTGAGATAAATTATTTTCCTAGTTACGACAGCCATCTATCACTCACATGA
>JAQYXR010001907.1:0-19667 GCA_030545055.2 Neoaliturus tenellus | reverse complement strand
ATTCAATATTTTCAGACCTCATATTTTTTATTTTATTTCAGATTGGTCGAAAATTATAACAATTTATTTTTTGCATTGCTACCAATTATTTTGAATGCTTAGTATCCATATCTATGAGATGGCTCATTAATAAATATTGAACCAAACTATTTTGAGAAATTCCAGTTTGTAACGAATCCAACTGTTAGGAATGAAATGAACTGAAATGGTTTAAAACATGTTCCGCTATAACTATCATTCGTCATACATTGGCTGTAAGTAAAGTTTTCGTTTTAAACTAACTGTTAAGTAGTTATGATTTAAGAGATGTTATTAACTAAAAGGGCTGAACGCCTTAAAATCTTTAAAAATCAATCTAAATATTACTAATTATTTTGGCCAAAAATAAAGATTTAAAACAAAAGCATATGCTCTTTATTTGCTCAGATAAATACGTCTATATAAATATATATCCATGTTTAATTTATTATGAACATTTATAAAGTATTTAAAATCAGTACTAGATTTATTACTATTAAATTTGATATAATAATAATAATAATATATAAAACAGCAAATACGTTTATTGAATATATTTATTAAATATCAAACATGAATTTCCTTGCCATAAAGATCACTGTAAATTAATTGTTATACTATTATTAAATATAGAGCTATTTTCAAATCTTAAACCGCTCTTTATAGGAAAGCCAAATCTAAGGGTCTTACATAAATATTGAGACGAGGAGGACAGATAATGTCGTCCGGTCGTCGTCAACAATGGCGGACGATTGTTATCAGTGTCGACAACAATAACGTGATAACACCGAGGCTGCTGTTATGTGTGAAACGGACAATGATGGGAGAAAAATGACCCCCTTACACTCATAAACATGGTTTCAATATAGTTCTGCAAATTATTTATTCATCGAAGTTGGTTTAAATAATTTTCTTCTTATCAATAATTTGTCCATGATTATCTGACGGGATCGATTGGTTAAATTATTACAATGATTGAACGTAATAAATTTAATAGTTTTAGTTTGACTGTTTACGTTACAAAAGTTCTTTGTCAAATAATTTTATAATCAATTGCCTGTAATTAATTTATAACTGACGCAAGTTAGAAATTGGAAAAAATCAAGATAGACTTTTCAATTAATAACTAGATTGTTATCGTAATTTTAACTTAGCCTAGCACTAAACATGTTTCAACAATGAGATTATGTAGCTATAAATATAAAAAAATTATGAAAATATTTAAATTAAAAGAGCTTTCTAAAGTTTAATTGGCCCTGATCTGGTACCAGATAACCAGATCAGGAACACTGACAGAGGCTTACGTAGCTTAAACCTTTTTGTTGCAATACATAGTTCATTTGAGCAAAAAATTAATAAATATTACACATAAAAAATATAATAGTGTCCTCAAGTTGCATTCATTTCAAAGTACATTATGTATAAAATATATTCACCAGTACATTATTGTAAAGAAATTTAATATAAGAATTAATTGGCTATTAAAGTTAATACCCGTCTTATGGGTTGGGTGTTCAATTTATATAATCCAACCGAGTATGAATTTTGAAATATGAGATTAATTGAATGGAGTTCATATTGCTGCTGCTGGAATTTTCCTAGAATTTCGTGTTTCGAGATTCGCTAACCGTACAAGTAACCGAATTTCAGTCAAAATTCTAGGAAAATTCCAGCAGCAGCAATATGAACTCCATTCAATTAATCTCATATTTCAAAATTCATACTCGGTTGGATTATATAAATTGAACACCCAACCATAAGACGGGTATTAACTTTAATAGCCAATTAATTCTTATATTAAATTTCTTTACAATAATGTACTGGTGAATATATTTTATACATAATGTACTTTGAAATGAATGCAACTTGAGGACACTATTATATTTTTTATGTGTAATATTTATTAATTTTTTGCTCAAATGAACTATGTATTGCAACAAAAAGGTTTAAGCTACGTAAGCCTCTGTCAGTGTTCCTGATCTGGTTATCTGGTACCAGATCAGGGCCAATTAAACTTTAGAAAGCTCTTTTAATTTAAATATTTTCATAATTTTTTTATATTTATAGCTACATAATCTCATTGTTGAAACATGTTTAGTGCTAGGCTAAGTTAAAATTACGATAACAATCTAGTTATTAATTGAAAAGTCTATCTTGATTTTTTCCAATTTCTAACTTGCGTCAGTTATAAATTAATTACAGGCAATTGATTATAAAATTATTTGACAAAGAACTTTTGTAACGTAAACAGTCAAACTAAAACTATTAAATTTATTACGTTCAATCATTGTAATAATTTAACCAATCGATCCCGTCAGATAATCATGGACAAATTATTGATAAGAAGAAAATTATTTAAACCAACTTCGATGAATAAATAATTTGCAGAACTATATTGAAACATGTTTATGAGTGTAAGGGGGTCATTTTTCTCCCATCATTGTCCGTTTCACACATAACAGCAGCCTCGGTGTTATCACGTTATTGTTGTCGACACTGATAACAATCGTCCGCCATTGTTGACGACGACCGGACGACATTATCTGTCCTCCTCGTCTCAATATTTATGTAAGACCCTTAGAATTTGGCTTTCCTATAAAGAGCGGTTTAAGATTTGAAAATAGCTCTATATTTAATAATAGTATAACAATTAATTTACAGTGATCTTTATGGCAAGGAAATTCATGTTTGATATTTAATAAATATATTCAATAAACGTATTTGCTGTTTTATATATTATTATTATTATTATATCAAATTTAATAGTAATAAATCTAGTACTGATTTTAAATACTTTATAAATGTTCATAATAAATTAAACATGGATATATATTTATATAGACGTATTTATCTGAGCAAATAAAGAGCATATGCTTTTGTTTTAAATCTTTATTTTTGGGCCAAAATAATTAGTAATATTTAGATTGATTTTTAAAGATTTTAAGGCGTTCAGCCCTTTTAGTTAATAACATCTCTTAAATCATAACTACTTAACAGTTAGTTTAAAACGAAAACTTTACTTACAGCCAATGTATGACGAATGATAGTTATAGCGGAACATGTTTTAAACCATTTCAGTTCATTTCATTCCTAACAGTTGGATTCGTTACAAACTGGAATTTCTCAAAATAGTTTGGTTCAATATTTATTAATGAGCCATCTCATAGATATGGATACTAAGCATTCAAAATAATTGGTAGCAATGCAAAAAATAAATTGTTATAATTTTCGACCAATCTGAAATAAAATAAAAAATATGAGGTCTGAAAATATTGAATGCCCTATGGCAATAACTCAAAAGGTTTGTTATAAAGCTGAGGGTCAACACGGGCACTGTTGTGCGCGGGCACTCGAGGGTCTATTGTTTTAGGATCCTCCGGGCTTACACTACAAGCAACAATTAAGGAGTCTTACATTGTGTTATAAGTTATGTACTATGGGAAGTAAAGGGATATGCTTTGAAGTGAATCTTATGGTCTCTTTGGACTATTTATTTTTTGGTTTGCTTATCTTTCACATATCAACAATTATTTGTATAAATTTTGGACTCAATTAAAAATGGTCTGAAAACAGGAATAAAGCTTAAAACAATGGACTTTTTTTCATCGCAAATAAAAATGAAAGTAAATCGAAAATATTTATGAAAATTTAGCCAAAACTATACAGATATGTCAAATAGCATAAAGTAATAAATAAAAATAAATAAACTTCCAACGAAACTTCTTTTTAACTTTTAGAAACATTTTTTTTTAACTTTATCATTGAACTTAAGGTACTCAACTGACGTTCAGTTAGTTTTTTTTCTGCACTAATACTAACTAATACTGCACCAATTAATAACTATAACACTTTTGCTCATTCGTCTTTATTAAACGTTTTCTTTAAAACTACTTCATTACAACAATTTGAAAGATATAACAAAATATGTTTTTCAAAACAAATAAATTATCTAAGTTTCACGGTAACAAATTGTTTTTTCAATGGTTAAGGAGAACAAGGTTTATTTGTTTCATATCATTTTTGCAGTGTAGCAATAAATAGTAAAAAAAACTCACAGGCTTTAGTGAAACTTCAAATAAATTTTAATTGACTAATTAACATTACACAGAAAATTGGCATCGTCCCTGTTTGCTCTGTCTCCTCTTTTGAAACCAGTGCTGTTGTTGATACCGTTGATGCAGAACGTTTTTCTTTCTTGCCAGGAGCTGCACAAAAAAATTTAATTTCGCCTCAACGTTTATCTAAGCTATAGAGTTCAATTCTATGTAAACTATAAGTATAAGTTTCATTCATAATTTTACACTGAATAAGTTTTATTGACACAAATTACAACACAAATAATTTTTTAACATTGTTTTACTTTAAATTGCTTATAGTTTCTGAAAATGGTTATAAACCATGCAAAAGTAAAAAACATTAACTTTAATCATTATGTCAAATTTAATGTTTGCTTATAATTCTTTAAACTAGTCCTCTAATTTTTTTATGTTTTTATTTTAAAGTTTGAGTACCCATTGAATTTAAATTATTCATTAAAACTTTCAGTAATTAGATTACCTGTCTAAATAGAGTTATTTAAAAATTTTGTAGGATTCTCTGTTATACAGCGATTACACAATAATAGGCCAACTTCAAGCAATCCTTTGATGGAAAATAATTAAGAATATACAAGCTACATAAATAAACAAAATATAAATTCTATTGCAACTACCAGCTCCTTGCATACACTATGATCTACTCGAATGATGGTGACCCCCCTTATTGACGACTAATTGTCTAATTAAATCCATTTTCGACTTAAGCCATGTTCTACTGGTTCATTCCCCGTCAGTCGTGTACCGACCTGCCAGGGCGGAGGACGACGAAGGAAGCCCAATAGGGAATCGATTGTAATAACCGACCAGTAATGAAGAGCTTCATCGCAAAGTGTTTGTTGCTGCTCTTGACTTGCATCAGGATTTATAAAATACTTCTCACCTTACAATGTTATATATATATATATATATATATATATATATATATATATATATATATGCATATATAAAATATAAAAAAATATATATACATATAATATATATATATATATATATATATATATATATATATATATATAACAGAAGTTTTTTATACATACTTGAAAGTATCAATTATTAGCGTATTTTATCGTTGCAGAATATATTTTTAAAAGAGAAAATAAAAATATTATCTCTACAATACCAGAAAGATGGTTTTCTACCAAATCTTTAGATAGCAAAATGACCATCATTTAGACTTTCCATACCAAAACAGAAAACTATCTACGTTTATAAATGCTCACCAATAAAGTTATTATAACCTTTTTTACAATAAAATTCCATTAAAAATCAATAATGATTTATAAAAATAGAATTAACAAGTAATCATTTTGTAAAACTGATAATTATTTATAATGATTTACGAATGATTTCTAATGATTTATCTAAATCAGTCCGTTTTCAATCCAAAGTGGGTTTTATCGCCTGAACAGTTAACATTGGATTGAAAACGGACCACCATTTGTCATAAACTATACTTTTGGAACTTCTTTTTCGTCAAGTGCTTCGCCTCTTATGCCAAACCAATCATGAGGTAAGTTATACAAAATATAATTTATAACATTGCTATTTCTAGTTCTACCTAGACTATTATAATAAGCCTTTTGTTACAACGGTTAGCATAACCTCAACAGTAAAATCAATATCATAGTAAAAATAAACCATTGTGGGACGGATTAAATTTGTTTAGGGAAAGCTTATGATTAGGATAAAAATAATTTGCCTAGTATAATTTGGTTTCAAATTAAACTTTAGCATTAATTGATTTCTTTTAAATGTATCTTATTTAAATAGAATTGAGATTTTAAAATTGTACTTTGCAAAGGACCATAAACGGAAATTGTGAAGTGGTGTTTTTATTGTGAAGCGTCCCTAGTGATATACAGTGTGTGGAACAGTAATCGCTAGTGGTGACGACAAATTGGCGACCGTGACAGGACTTTACAACATGAAAATTGACAAGTTAACATTGGCTGCATTACGTCGGGTGTTAGAGGAACGAGGTCTGCCGTCCTCGGGAACAAAGACCGACTTGGAGATGCGTCTTCGGCAGCATTTACTGGATACTGGAGAAAACCCGGACACCTTTGAATTTGAAGAACCAGCTGATACGGTGAGCAACATGTTTGCACAATTGACAGCAATTTTAGAAGGGAATTGGATGCCCAATCGAAATTATTAGAAACTCAGGCAAAAGCATTAGAAGATAAATTAGAGGCTCAAGCAAAAACACTAGAAGAAAAATTGGATGCTCAGTCTGAGCAAATGAAATCATTAGACTCTAATTTCAAAGAAAATATGTTGAAAATTCATGATAAAATTACTTCCTTAGAATCGGATATGGCAAACATGGAAACCACGGTAAATTGTCTTGAAAATAAGGTTGATTCAAAATTTGAAGAAGTAAATTCAAAATTTGAGGAAATGGATTCAAAATTTGAGGAAGTTGATTCAAAATTTGAAGAGGTAGAAAGAGATTCAAACGAAATTAAGGATAAATTTCTCAACTTTGAGGAACAATTAGAAAAGAAATTTAAACAGATTGAATTGAAGTTCGCTAAAAGTGTCAAAATTACTGATTCATCCCTGGGCTCTCAACTATCCACCGGAATGCCTGTGGACCCCAGGGTTATAAAGGACAGCCTACCGAATTCCAGGGTAGACTTGAGGAATGCCCCAGGTCCTTTATCACCACATGTGAATCCTTGTTGCGTAGGACTAACATCCCCGAAGAAATTTATCTTCAGATGGTTGTCCAGCAACTAAGGGGACAGTCAGGGACATGGTAACAAAATATTAAGGGACTAAGCCTCGACTGGGAGGAATTCAAGAAGGAATTTTTCCAGAGGTTTGACTCGGAAGCAGTCAAAGCCTCCGTACAGAAAAAGTTTTTGACAGAAGCGCAGCCCAGTGGGATGAGGTCGGGCGCATTCGTCATCCAGAAAATGCAACTCTTTAAGAGAGTAAACAACGGTGAGGATATTAGCAATAGTGTACCTTACATTATTGAGCTGCTCAACGATAAGGTGAGGTCACTAGTGAAAGTCGCCCAACCCAAGACATTCGAGGATTTAAGAAATATAGTGTCTAAGCTAGACGAGATATCCAGTTTTCCCTCAACGAAAACGAGGTCTTCAGCGTCGGATGAGTCTCCCAAGTGCTATAAATGTGGACGCTCCGGACACATGAAGTCTCGTTGTCCGGAAAACTAGGTCGGGACCATTCTAGCCGGGGCGGGGATGGTTCCAGGAATAATATTGAGCCCCAATCCGAATCATGGCTGAAAGGCAGGTGTATTGGACAGATTGTTAGTGAATGCGGGACCACACATCCCCGTCCGGCAATCGGTATAAAGGTGTGTGACCGACCGTTTACTGCAATCTTGGATACTCAAGCGTTCCATTCATTCGTAAATACACATGTGGCAAGACTTTTGAAACCTACTCGACCAGATAAATTATCATTTGTAAAGGGCGCTGTATCCGGAGTAAATTACCAGATTGAAGGATATACCTTTCTACAAGCCAAATGTTTAGATAATTGAGTTGCCGGTTAAAGTTGTTAAAGACCTAATTCCAGATATAATTCTAGGGCATGATTTCTTGACGAAATTTGGGGTTGTAATTGACTACATTGCCAATGAAATATTTTTTTGGTAACAATAGCAGAGTCAGGTTGGCATGGGTAAAGGACAAAAACGATGTTTCTAGAAATAAAAGATTGCCTGACGACATATTATCCGAATTAAAAACAGGACCAATATCGGTTGAACAGAGAAGAAGTCTTGAAGAATTACTTTCAAAATTTCCAGAAGAAATGACTCACGAAATTGGATTTACAACAACAGTTAAACACAAAATAGTTTGTAAAGACAACAACCCAGTAAAACAGAGGCCCTTTCCACTGAATCCTGATAAACGGAAATTCGTCACAGAAAAAGTAAAGGAAATGAAGAACCAAGGCTTAATTGAGCCTTCAACATCGGCATGGGCTTCACCGATAGTTTTACCAAAGAAGAAAAATGGAGATTACAGACTGTGTGTTGACCTGCGGAAAGTTAACAACAAGACTATCTCAGATGCTTATCCCATGCCTGACTTGCGGAATTTAATCAAGCAAGTTAGTGGAGCAAAGATCTTTAGTACTCTGGATTTGAATTCCGGCTACTGGCAAGTGGAAGTTGAAGAAAATTCTCGTCCTATGACAGCTTTTTCGACGCCCAGAGGACTTTACCAGTTTAGAGTCATGCCATTTGGACTCAAAAATGCTCCAGCCACGTTCATGCGTCTGATGGACGAAGTTTTGTCTGGTTACACGGGTGAATTCTGCCAAGTCTATCTAGATGATATCTTAGTCTATGGCAAAAGTTTTCCTGATCATTTGGAACATTTGGCTAGAGTTCTAAAAAGGCTGAAATTACACGGATTGACTTGTCAGGTAAAGAAATGCCAGCTTGCCTCCAGCTCAGTGGAATATCTGGGGCACGTGTTGACTGACAAGGGATTGGAGAGGCAGCTAGAGAAGAATAAGGCGATTGAAGAGCATGAGAGGCCTCACATGAAACGACAGGTTCGCCAGTTTTTGGGTCTCTGTGGGTGGTACAGTAGCTTTGTACCACATTTTGAGACTAAAGCTGCATTATTAACCGACCTCCTCAACAAGGACAGACCATTTAGATGGACGCCAAAGGAAGATGCTGCGTTCCAGGAAATCAAGCGTGCCATTTGTGATTCCCCGAAACTTGCCTACCTGGACCCAAGTCGTGAAGTCTGCCTGCAAACTGATGCCAGTGACATAGGCTTGGGTGCTGTCCTGTTTCATGAAAGAGATGGGAACAAGGACATCATTGAGTACGCTAGCCGGAAACTTTCGCCGACAGAAAGAAATTACTGTACAGCAGAAAAGGAGGCCTTAGCTGTGGTCTGGGCCGTAGGAAAGTTTAGAGGCTACCTCGAAGGTAGGAAGTTTAAGTTATTCACGGACAATTCTTCACTACAATGGTTGAACAAGACTTCAGGGACAAAATCCAAGTTAATGCGTTGGGCTTTAATCCTTAGCGATTTTGACTTTGAGATCCATCATGTTCCCGGTGTGTCAAACCAAGCAGCAGACAGCTTATCCAGAAACCCTGTGGATCGGTCTAAATCGGAAGGAGAGTTACTGGAAAGGGATATTCCTCGAATGACCCAAGGGGAGCAGAGCCATGTGCTAATGGCTATTGGAAACAACAGTCTTGGATTTGACCTGGACTTGATCAAGAAATGGCAGACGGGCGATGCTGTGTGTAGCAAGATGAAGACCTGGATAGGCAAACCTATTATTGACTGTACATCCGTTCCAACTCAGTTCCGGATGTGTTACAAGAACTTCAGATTGGATGGCGATCTTTTGACGTACGTATCGCATCTACCGGGTTCTTCACCGGCCATCGTGATACCAAAGCATCAAGTGGGGCTCATTCTTGAGAAGTACCATGACAACCCTGAAGCTGGTCATCCTGGTCAACTGGAGACCTATACATCGATTCGTCAACGGTTCTTCTGGGTTAATATGCGTCGGGACATCAAGAACTACGTCCAATCTTGCGCAGTTGCGCTTGCAATAAAGCAAACAACCAGAAGGCTAGCTCTAGCATGAGAGGACGACGACCACATCAACCTTGGGAGGTACTTGCTCTGGACCTCATGGGACCTTATCCCAGAACAGCTCGTGGGAAGACAGGGATTCTTGTAGTGACAGACCTGTTCACTAGATGGGTGGAAGCCTTTCCGATCCCTGAGGCTACTTCAGGAAGAATCCTTCATCTTCTGAAAACTAAGGTCTTCAGCCGCTACGGGTATCCACGATGTCTACTTTCGGACAATGGCAGTCAGTTTACATCAAGACAGTGGCTACAGACTTTGTCGGAGTGGGGAATAGAACACTGGACTACGCCTATCTATCTACTATCCTCAGGCTAACCCAACTGAAAGAAGAAATCAAGAACTGAAGAAATTGTTAAGGGTTCACCTCATTGACAAAGAACATTCAAAATGGGACCAACACCTACATGAGTCACTCCTCGCTATCAGACAGCGAGTTAATCGCGTCACCGGCTTCTCTCCCGCTGAGTTGTTCCTTGGACGTCCAATCAAGAGAACTGGCGACTGGGAATTGGTTCAGGAATAGAGGGGGGATTTGACTACTCCTACTAAGTGGTTTGAGGAGAACCAAGAGACATTCGTAGGAATAATCGTCTAGCTGCGGAGCGGTCAAGGGCAGAAGCCAAGCAGATAGACAAACGAGGAGAGGAAGACTTCAAGCCAGGAACTCAAGTTCTTCGACGAAACCACGCCCAGAGCAACAAAGTTCAGAAATTCCACGCAGGAATGGCACCAAAGTGGCTTGGACCTCTCGAAGTGGAAAAGAAGCTCGGGAATGGTGTTTACCTACTGAAGTCGAATCCACCGACCAAGGTACACGCTTCAGAACTGCAGGTGTTACGTAGACCTCTACGGGACAGTGAAGAGGATCAACGTGAGATACCTCAACTTGAAAGGACTACAGACCCCAGAGAGGATCAGCCAGCGATACTTCATCCTGAAGATCAACCGGCGAGACTTCCTGAAGTTGAGCATGACGAGGACCTTAGTGTTAAGATGAATATTTACAATTTAAGACCTAGAAAATTAAGAAATAGAAATAGGTAGAAAAACGTTAAGTTTGTAAATTTTTGATGATGATATTGAAGGTTTTAGGGGGGATAATTGTCGCATGTATGCTTTAGCCTAATTGCTTTAGGCCTACAAAATTTTGCCTAGACCTAGCCTTAGCCTTTTGTTAAAAACTTCAATATCCCAATAACGTTTATTCATTCAGTAACCTTGTAAATAAAATTAATTAATATTAGGTTCTATCATTTATTATTTGCATATTTAATTAATTTTTAATTCTATATGTAGTGGTTTACAGTAGCTGCTAGAACGAACGTCTAGAAAATGATAGAATAAGGAATTCAATATATGTTTGATAGCATTAATGTTTATTTAACAGTACTTATATTTAATATCTTCCTTTTATTTAGTTGGTAGAAGACTGGTTCCTTTTGTTAAATTACTTAACACTGTGTTAATGTAATGCTTACACTTAATGCGAAACATAACCTATAACTTCTTGAAAAATCGAGAGTATTGTTTACACTCGAACATACGCGACATAGAGGAACCGAATTCTCTGGAAATGTATAGTACCGTTTTAGAATGCATATATTTGGGCTGCGCCCGCATAGAGTCAGTCAGTGGTAGTCAGTCAGTGTAGTGAGTGAACAGTGAATCAGTTAGTGAACAGTGGTGTTACATTGATATAGTGCTGTTGAGTACTAATCTTTGTATGTGTTTATTGTGGTGATTAATAAAGTTCTGTTTAGTGAAGTGGTGTTTTTATTGTGAAGCGTCCCTAGTGATATACAGTGTGTGGAACAGTAATCGCTAGTGGTGACGACATTTTGAACTGACAATGACTAGCATCGCTATCACAGTGACAGCTCAATTTATAGAGAATAATCTAATATCATTTGAAATTTTAATAGTGAACTACTCAACAACTTGTTTATAGGCAGTTAAAATTACAAAAATAAACAGTTAATTGATTACTCGTGGGAATATCTACATCAAGTCGCTAAGAGCTAACGTGTATTTGGCCAACATCAGCTTGATTACTCTATCAAGATTATCAGACTGATTGGAAGGGATACATGGGCGCTCCAGATTCTCATAGAGCTTCCTCGCAATAGGGTATTTACCAGCTAGTCGAAAACTCCCCAGCCATCCCCAACCCACTAAAAGTCGTCACTTAGAAATTCATGATTTGTTATTGTCATTGAGTTTTTGTTATTGATATTACTTGATCAAATTAAATTATTGTTATAATTTACAAACTTAAGTAGTCTCAAAAGTTTTATCCTTTTACGATCTCACTTTTTACGCAGAATATTTATCTTTTAACTTAAAAACTAGTATTTTAGTTTAAATTTCAGTATTTACTCCGACTGTATATGGGGGGCATTAAAAATATTACATAATCGATTATAAGATTACAAGATGGAAGTAACAAAAATATTGAATTTCCAAACCTGTTTTCCTTTAAATCATAAAGTGCACCTCTTTGTGTCCGTTAACAAAGGCGAAGTCTCCTGCTAAAGGTCTGGTCCAAAGTCACAAAAGAGGAAAACAAAAGAAAAAATATACAATTTACCTTTCTTAGAAAACGCTATAAATCGTTACTATGTTTCTTTAAAGATGAGAAAGCGACAAAGCATATGAGTAAAATCTTATATATCTTGTTTCTAAACACCATCTCTACTTAGATCTTTTGTATCATCTAATACGAAATGTTAAACTATAAAATTCTTCAATAATTAGAAATAACAAACAGAAAAAATAAATCAAACGGTGATAGGTGATAAAACTGGCACTAAGCGAATACAATTTGACTTGACAGAGATGTAATGAAAAATTGTATTTACATGATAATAGATAGATAAAAAGAAATTTAGTTAAAATAACTGTAAGAAAATACAATAAAATTAATGAGTAAGTAATTTGTAGTACTTAAGAAGCAATATGGTGTGATTTAAAAATTTTCTGCAATACGTGTAAAAGGGACAGCTTATTGAAAGGGATTTATTTATTGGCTTAGGGGAGCACTTACACACTTTTTTTTATATTTCCCTAACTATACATATGAATAGTTCACAAATAAAAAACAAATCGCAGCAGTCATATCAGACTTTTTATTAATTTCTGGAAGCCAAATGCTATATCTTGAATTGAGGAGGGAGTGGTCGAGCTCGCAACGATATTATAACAATGAACTTTAGACTTATTCATGTTCAACTTATCATACAGCGTTACAGTTGTAATATAAAGTATACATTTTATTAATTAATGTTGTAACGATAAACGATTATTTTTATACTCAGTATCCTCATTAAACATGATATTGAGTGCTAAATTTCATTAAGTAATTTGTACATTACCACATTTTTCGTAATGAGTCGAATTTCCTGTAAAGAATTGCTTGATTTCACAGATAACATTCAAATGCATATTATAATTATTTTGCTGTTTAAACTGTGTTTTTAACGAACTATGTTTATCTTAAAAATATGAAAATTACTAATTAAAAGAAAAACTAAAATCAGTAGATTTTACTCTACATAGGCTTAGGCGGAAAAATTAGTCCTTCTCTGCAACTTGAGGACTAAGATTAAGGGAGTAAGTTTCATATTACTGTGCGCGTTAATCTGAAAGGGTTTCCGGTTTACTAATTACGCTCTTTCTCCTACATGCATAATCTTGTAATCTACACTGTAACTTGACTTCCAAGCAAGTTATATGTTGATATATTTTAAGTTTTGTATCTTGTTTAGACTAAAATTATTTCTTCTCATACAAATACTATTTGAATACTTTGCCGCTTTAAATTAAATTAAGGCCAGAAAGATGCATAATAATTGACGGCACAATGTTATAAGCGCAGTAAATACAAATTTAGTGATACCCTACAAGGTCCTATTTTATCAACGTTACAGAATCAATAAGACTTTAATTCGTTTAGGAGTGAACATCCCACAACAACACTCAGGATGCCAGATCTGATTTTCAAATGGTAAGAGCCCTTACTCTGGTTTGCGATTTGAAGAGCATAGGTGGAAGGAGAGCCTAAATGGTGGAGCCTTAAAAATGTAAATACATTCATTGGATGAAATGTTCAACTTAAAGAATTCTACAGGTTGTTTAACAATTTAATATATGCATTTAGTTTAAGCATTTCAGTTAAAATAGAAAAATTTCAAAATAAATTAACTTTACTATATAACTTGTTTGTTTAATCGGACGATTGTACTAAAATAATATATACTTATATTTGCTAAATACGGTCATATCAAATTGTGTTCTGTACAATTCATCAGCTGATTATAAATGGACTGTTTACATTTATTTTAATTCAGCAAGAGACAGATGTTTTTTGTTTTTGTTTTTAAGAGAGATAAACAGAAGGATTGTTGTGGACATGTGGAGTTATGAATGATTGTGAGATTTGTTTTCTTTGAAATGTTTTTGGAATTTACATGTTTGTAATTTAAAGCAATATATTATACTTTCACCTACAACCCCTTCTTTTTTGTGTTTTGGTGTTTTACCGGGTTATAGTTTTGTTCTTGTTTTTGTCGGGTTTTTTACATAGTGGCGCCCAACGTAGTGGGGCATTGGTGGAAGTATATTTTTTGCTGAAAAGTCACAACAGATTCTTTGAGAATGGATGCTTTAGTGAAGAAGAGAAAGGCTCTTAGGACAGCAATGAGCAAAGCTATAAATAGGTTCAATAAAGTTTGTAAAGAAGATATTAAGAAAGCTAATGCACTATTTGAGGTAATTGAACAGAGAAATCAAGAATTAAATGAACTTAACAAAGAAATTTTTGACTTAATGCTGGAGGACAGTACAGATGAAGAAATAGCAACTGAATTAGAAAAACAAGATGAATATCAAAATATGTTTTCATTAGTAAAGGTAGAGTTAAACGCTATTAACAAGATAGAAGATGAAGCACGATCCCTGGACAATTCTGTGAGTAATTCTAATGTAGTAGTACAGAAAAATAACAGATTAAGACTTCCAAAAGTTGAATTATTGAAATTTGGAGGTGATTCAAGAGACTGGCTTCACTTCTGGAGTCTTTTCCAAGTAATTGACAAGGAAACTTCAATAAATGCTGAGGAAAAATTTCAGTATTTATACCAGTCCATGATTCCAGGATCCAGAGCTTATGATGTAGTGAAAAGTTTCCCTCCTACAGCTGATAATTATCCTAAAGCCTTAGAAGAACTTAAGAGTAGATTTGGGCGCGATGGCCTTTTAGTACAAGTCTATGTAAGGGAATTACTAGCTTTAGTATTGAAGAACTCAGAATCAGGTAAATCTTTTCCGCTTATGAAGTTTTATGACAAGCTAGAATGTCAATTAAGAGCTTTGGAAAGTTTAGATGTCACGACAGATAAATGTGCTTGCATTTTGTTACCTTTAGTCGAGTCCTGCTTACCAGATGATCTTCTAAGAGCGTGGCAGCGATCAAGTTTATCCTCAAATCAGTCCAACCAAGGGTCGTCAGAAGCAGAAGAAGTAACACTGAAAAGGCTGAGACAGTTCATCAAGTCGGAAGTTGAAGGCGAAGAGAGGATCGTTTTAGCTAAGTCTAGTTGTGATTCTACTAAGAAGGTTAGTTCTAAGAATAGTAGTTCCACTAAACGTGAGGAAATGCCGACAGCCTCTTGTCTTGTAAACAAAATTAAAGACACAACATGCATTTTCTGTTCTCAGTCTTCTCATAAGAGTAGAAATTGTTTCAAAGCAAAGAAAATGGACTACAATGACAGGAGACAAATAGTATTAGATAAAAAAGCTTGTTTTTCTTGTTTGGCTCAAGGCCACACATCTAAGTTTTGTAAAAGGCCTATTAAATGTAACTTGTGTTCACGCAAACATCCTGCTATTATGTGTAGGCCTAGTGATGTGCAAGAAGATGTTGAAAAACAAAATGGATGTGGTCCTCATGTAAAACCGGATCAAAACCAGGTATCTGAGGTTAAAGATTTGTCAAATTTACAGGGGAAATATCAAGTTTATTTACAGACTGTGGTGGTTAATCTTATTCGTGATGGAATATCCATTCCTGTTAGAGCATTGATAGACACCGGTTCAATGAGATCCTATATCCTTGCAGCAACTTCCTCTAAGCTAGGTTTAAACCCTGAAGGACAAGAGAGTTTAACTCATTCACTTTTTGGCGGTGTCAAGACAAACGAAGTCAAACACAATGAATTTAAGATTACCCTAGGTAACTTAAACAGTGATTACAAATGTAGATTTAAAGTTTTGGACCAACCCCTCATTTGTGAAAACATTCCTAGTGTTGAGAGGGGACTGATTAGTAAGCAGCTTAAAGACGCTAACGTATTTATTTCTGATGTGGGTAAAACTAACCAGAAAATTGATGTGTTGATTGGTGCCGACGTTGCAGGCAAATTATTCACAGGTAATAAAGTAGATCTAGACTGTGGATTAGTCGCCATATAAACTTTTCTAGGTTGGACACTGATGGGTCGGGTGACAAGTGAAGACGAATCCTGTGGAAGTAAGTTGAATCAGTACTCATCCTTTGACATGTTTTGCGGTTGTGGTAGTAAACCTGAGGAAGATCTTTCGATGTTCTGGAAATTGGAGACACTTGGAATTAATGATCCATCTGAACATGTATCAAAAAGGGAGTTACAGGATATGGCTCTTAGCCACTTCAAGAGGACGGTAAGTGTAAATAATGAGGGACGCTATGAAGTAAACCTTCCTTGGATTGAAGATTGTAGCCTACTCCCAAGTAACCACGAAATCGCTAAGAGGAGACTTCAGTCAACAATTGACAAAACCGAGATGATGATGAAAAGGAAGATAATACCTTTCCCACACGACCAAAACGATAGACAAGAATTCCTAAGAAGTTGCAAGTTAAGTAACAAGTTAATTAACTTGGGTGGGAGGATGTTCTGTACAATTCATCAGCCGATTATAAATGGACTGTTTACATTTATTTTAATTCAGCAAGAGACAGATGTTTTTTGTTTTTGTTTTTAAGAGAGATAAACAGAAGGATTGTTGTGGACATGTGGAGTTATGAATGATTGTGAGATTTGTTTTCTTTGAAATGTTTTTGGAATTTACATGTTTGTAATTTAAAGCAATATATTATACTTTCACCTACAACCCCTTCTTTTTTGTGTTTTGGTGTTTTACCGGGTTATAGTTTTGTTCTCGTTTTTGTCGGGTTTTTTACAAATTGTTTGGGCATATACTTTACATTGACAAATAATAATAATAAATAACACCAAATATGGAATTGTGAAAACAACTCCAAATATAGGGTTGCTTTGGAAAAAACTTGATAAAAGGCAGTAGAAATAAAAAATAAATAAAGAGTTAATTGATTACCCTTGGGAATATCTTCATCAAGCCGCTAGGAGCTAACGTGTATTTGGCTAACATCAGCTTGATTACTCTATCAAGATTATCAGACTGATTAGAAGGGATATACGGGCGCTCCAGATTCGGGTTGAGCTTGCTATCCATCGTTAGGTAATTTGTACATTACCAGATTTTTCGTAACGTGTCAAATTCCTGTAAACCATTGCTTGATTTCACAGGTAAAATAAAATGCATATTACCCATATTTAGCCGTATAAACTGTGTTTTCAACTAAGTTTATCTTAAAATCTGGAAGAAAGACTAAAGTGAGTAGATTTTACTATATATAGGCTGAGGAGGAAAAATGAGTCCTTCTCTGCAGCTTGAGGGAGTGAATAAGCTTCATATTACTGGGCGCGTTAACTTGAAAGGGTTTAGGGTTTACTAATTACGCTTTCTCTCCTACCTTCATATTCTTGTAATCTGCACTGTTACTGCGACTTCCAAACATGTAACGTATGTGTCACTTTAGATTAAATTAAGGCCAGAAAGATACATAGTACCATACATCAAGTTCTAATCCTAAACCTGTATTGATGACATAAATGAAAAGTTTGCATCAAGCTGGTTTTAATGTCTTATTAATTTAGTAAATTTTAGAATAAAACATTAACGTATTGTTGTCAGAAGCACAGGAGCTACAAATTTTGTAAAAGTACAGGTCTCTAATTTATCAACGTCATAGGTTTGAAAAGACTTTTATTCGCTTATGTGAGAACCTCCCACGACAAGACTCAGGAAGCCCGATCTAATTTTCGAGTTGTAAGAGTCCTTAATCTATTTTGCAATTTGAAGAGCACAGGTGAAAGGAGAGCCTAAATGATGGGGCACACTGAGAGTATGAAAAGGTCAAGTAAAAAAGGGTCCAGTGGCAATTTAGAATGAGTGAGAATCTTTTACCCTGTATTAGCTACATAAAAATAACAGAAATCATAAGTTACTAGATTGAACTAATGTACTATCGCAATTACAAAACATTTGTGTTGTATTTGTAGCGTGTATTAGAAATAGATTAGATCACTCAGTGCAATAATATGTACAACACTCAGACCCTTTGTTTCGTGTTAAATAGGTGGCACATTAAACACGTTTAGATGTCAAACAGAAACTTAATTGCTTTTCCTCACTGATGATGAAGTTTATAGCATGATTTCGATAAAAATAGACCCTTTAACATGGTACAAAAACTTATGAATCATTTATGGACATCCGTTACTATTGTTACATAAAGGAAGTGGAAAGATTATTCACATTCAAAATTCCTTTCATCATTTCGCTGTTGATAACGTCATTCTCATGTATAAGTATCATGTAAAAAATTTATATCAACAATATAAACTATGTTTTTAGCATAGGCCTACGTATAATATATAATTATTTTTTAGTAAAAACGAATTTATAGATTACATAATAGCCTAGCTAAATATGAATTCAGTAATAAATAACTGTATGTTTTCGTTGAACTTCAGTACATCAAAATGATAATTAAAAACTGTTACAAACATAATAAACAAACATACAACCATACAAACAAATACGCCATCACGTTTTGAAAAGGAAGATTTATATATTTGTGTAAATAAAGTGCTACTGTTAGAGAGTTAAAATTATGTAAATATATTTTTCGTCTACATCTGAGCATTCCATCAGGACGTCAGTCATGATATATGTATCTTATACAAACAAAATTCGACTAATCAGTGACTATTGAATAACAATTGTAATTTTATTAAAATGTATTTCCTGCTATTTCTATAAAAGTAATTATTTGGTTTATCAAATGCTCTTGGTTATTTTAAGTCTTCCAGTAAGATTATTTTTTAGATCCAGAAGGTGGTCGATTTAAAGCTTAAAAAAGGCTACACTCACCAAATAAACTGTTTGCCTATACGACTTCAACATATAAAAGAAGAAACTAGATTCTCCATACTTACAACGACATTTAATGGAAATTTTATTGTTCATTACGTTATATGTATGGCATGTATCTTTAAAGATTTTAGGATTCAAATGCATTCACAAATTTAAAAATTACTATATTGTATATTGATATAAAATGTTAAGTCATAAACTTAAACTTTAACTATAGAACAACAATCATCTGCAAAAGATATTATACAACTTGAAACAAAAAAATCAACCAAGCCTTTAACAAACTCGTAAAGAAAACAACTAGCTTAAGTGTAAAACAGATACAAGTAGTTAAAATTTTCGTAGGATCGTTAAACTTGGTGTCAGACAGTTTGCTTAACTTACCCTACAAAACTGATTATTCAGGGATCATGCGGGCTTTCTATTTTGACGCTAAGTCTGTTAACTTATCTTGTTAGTATATTTACACAAACCTGTCTTAACATCCTTGCCATTATCGTGGTAGTAAAAAATCTTTTAGTTGGTTTGGTAACAAACTTTTCTTTCAGAATCTAATTTTCTATCTAGAAATTAAATACTACTGTCTTTACTTATGCATAAAAACATCTAAGAATCTATTATTTTATAAATGAGTTTGATTTTATACCCC
>JAQYXR010001906.1:0-19785 GCA_030545055.2 Neoaliturus tenellus | reverse complement strand
GGGGGATTTAATCTCCATTTTTTATGGGGGGGGGGTTCCGCTTGATTAGTCACCGGGGGGGGGGTTCCGCTTGATTAGTCACGAAGGGGGGGGGTTCCGCTTGATTAGTCACGGGGGGGTTGGTCATTGACCCTTCCGAAAGTGGGTCAAGGTCATTCAAGACTTATAAAGAACCAAGGTGATGGGAACAGTAGTAACTGTTCCCACCACCCTGTTTGCCTAACGGTTCCCACTCCCAACCCACTAGTTACGTTCTGCGAGGGACATCGACGCAATTTTGTTTGGCCCGTCCGGGTCCATCCGTAACGGGCCGGTCCGGGTCCATCCGTAACCGTGAATTCGAAGGGAAACTGGAACAGCTAATGCAGAAACGCAACTCTAACACCCACCCAACTAATCCCACCCATCATATTCCTAAACAAAATGCAAAAACCTAGTCCGCTACCTACAATTTGCGGATGTCCCACCCCTTCTAAGTGAAGTTCAACCGAACTTCTGAATTTACATTTAATCTACCCCCTATCATCTAGCTGAAAGGCAAAACAACATTAATTATTAATACCAACACTTAAAACTAACAACACATCATTATTAAATATCAAATAATTCAACATAACCAAATACCATCATTATTCTTAAAATTAATACACCTTAACGCTAAACACAACTTATAACTAACATCGCAATGCGCAAATTAATTCTTAAATTAAGTGCAACTTACAACTAATATTTACACACACACACACACATACCACATTGCATTAAAGAACGCAACGTAGTATAAGAAGTTCAAATATATATAGGCCTACTATATATTTGAACCTCTTACCGAGTCGCCAACGACTTTTCGCTATGAAAACTCGTTGACGACTGACGCGAAAATCGGGCTCGTATCGCTCCTCGGGTTTTCGAGTGGTGGGGGTAATTAATGCAGCGGTGGGGGAATTGTTTCACTCCAGTACGGTCTTCAATGCACTCCAGTTCGCAGCAGTGTAAAAATGAAACGAAGGGGTGGGGGTGGCGCATGCGCAGCGACGTAAAATCCAAGGTTTGAGGTTAGAACTTTCCGTGCACAGTAGAGCTAAATTGAGTAATACTGGACTCGGCGCATGCGCAATAGCGAGGAGTGATTCCGATCCGGAGAACTGGTTGCATTCGCAGCAGCGCTAAAGTGAGTAATACAGACTAGGCGCATTCGCAGTAGCGCTAAAGTGAGTAATACAGGACTAGGCGCCGTAGCGTGAAGTTGGCTCACTCCAGTACAAGTTATAGCAGCATAAAAATGAAACGAAGAAGTGGGAGCGGCGCATGCGCAGTGACGTAAAACCAAGGTTTGAGGTTAGAATTTTCCATGGTGGCTGCCATGTTTAATTCAGTTTCATTCAAACAATAGTAGTTTATGGCTGGCATGGGATGTGAAGTGGGGTAATTAGATGGGGTTAGCAACCGGTCGTGACCGGCCATTGACCGGTCATCGACCCGGTGGGGTTCCGCTTGATTAGTCACGGGGGGGGGGGGTTCCGCTTGATTAGTCACCGGGGGGGGGATTTAATCTCCATTTTTTATGAGGGGGGGGGGTTCCGCTTGATTAGTCACCGGGGGGGGTTCCGCTTGATTAGTCACGGGGGGGGGGTTCCGCTTGATTAGTCACCGGGGGGGGGGTTCCGCTTGATTAGTCACCGGGGGGGGGGTTCCGCTTGAGTGAACACGGGAGGTTCCACTTGGGCGCTCATGCGGAACCGATCTTCTCACGCGATAACCGTTATAAAAGAAGATTGTTCATCGCGCCGCAACCATTAATTAACTCGCATTTGTGTTGTTCGCATCCTTCCTACTCATTACATATACGTTTCGCCAACTTCATTATACAAGTCTAATTGCTACTAACCTGAAGTTTCATTTACATTAGCACATGTCGTCCTGTTTGAATCACCTTCGCGTGCTCGACGTTATATCTCATTCATCTGTCTTGTTCTGACTTCTACACGTCTGATATACTTCTTGTGATGGATACGCAATGTTTAAAATTGAAACTTTTGCGGACACAACATATATTACGAAGTAATTCCAAACCTTCTGTTTCAAAGATTGAAACTAATTTAACAAAAGTAAGGAAGAAATTAAGTTTTAACCCGTTATACTCTGCTAGAACTTCGCAAGTTAGCGTTGACGATAGTGTTATTCACAACATTTTGCGTTCAATGTTACGTTTCCACAACTTCGAACTTGTTACACCTATCGACTGTGTTCAGCAGGTTTTCATATTTTACCCCCACCCTTCCTTATATAAGCGCGCTCACGACAATTCCTGTTTCATTGTTTTGTACACTCTTCAGCTAACATGAACTAACTTTTAATTTATGCACAGTTTTAATTCAACCCCGGTTAATTTATGCGCAAATTTAGTTCAATCCCCAGTTGTTGAATTTCAGTTTTGAACTAACTAATAATTTATGCGCAAATTTAGTTCAACTCCCAATTGTTGAATTTCAGTTTTGAAGCAACTTTTAATTTATGCGCAATTTTAGTTCAACCGAGCGCAATCTCCACTCCCCCCATTGATTAGTTGACGATTGTGTTATTCACAACATTTTGCGTTCAATGTTACGTTTCCACAACTTCGAACTTGTTACACCTATCGACTGTGTTCAGCAGGTTTTCATATTTTACCCCCACCCTTCCTTATATAAACGCGCTCACGACAATTCCTGTTTCATTGTTTTGTACACTCTTCAGCTAACATGAACTAACTTTTAATTTATGCACAGTTTTAATTCAACCCCGGTTAATTTATGCGCAAATTTAGTTCAACCCCCAGTTGTTGAATTTCAGTTTTGAACTAACTAATAATTTATGCGCAAATTTAGTTCAACTCCCAATTGTTGAATTTCAGTTTTGAAGCAACTTTTAATTTATGCGCAATTTTAGTTCAACCGAGCGCCATCTCCACTCCCCCCATTGATTAATTCACCATCTGACAGGCCGGAAGCTCTAGACCCCCCATTAACTGACATCTACAGTCACGCATATATTTCGACGCGTCATGTTTCATTCTTCATTCTCGTTCTATCCGCGGAACCTAACACTTCTATTTACCTTCTCTCTCTCTTGTTATGACTGCGCTATGTTTGAACTGACTTTTATTTTCGTTCAACTGTTAGAGTTTTTATTAACACCGTCGAATTACAATTTTGAACTAATTTTTAATTTATGCGAAGTTTTACTTCAACCCCGGTTAATTTATGCGCAAATTTAGTTCAACTCCCGATCGTTGAATTTCAGTTTTGAACCAACTTTTAATTTATGCGCAAATTTAGTTCAACACCCCGATTGTTAAATTTCAGTTTTACACTAACTTCTAGTTTCGTTCAACTATTAGAGTTTTTATTAACACCGTCGAATTTCAATTTTGAACTAACTTCTATTTTATGCGCACTCTTCGCTCAACCGACCGCCGACGCTCTCACCATCTCCACCCCAACATCTATTGTCCCCACTTCTGGCCCACCGGAAGCTGCGTGCCGTGGCACGTGGCTTCCGGTGACGTCACTTCCGGGCCAGAAGTAACCAAAACACACTACTAATGAGAGAGATTTGCTGCGGAATGTATACCTTTGAATTAATATATGCTACTCATTGACTACGTTCATGTCATGGCCTGCGCGCCCAGCAGTTTTCAACGGCTACCTCTAGATTCTGACAGCATCAGGGTTCTCGTGGGTCAAAGTCTCAGTTATAATGGTCTAAAATTGGTCAACTTAAAACCATTAAAATTTAATATTGAATGAAACTATAATACAATCCAAACGCGTATTACATAGCCCAAATTTTATATTTGATTTAAAACCTTTCTTGCTGTTATCGCACTCTGAAAAGGCACCAAATAGGAGCAGGTGAAGCCTTGCATATGATGTTCTGAGATGAATCCTTTTACCCCCTCCTTAAACCTCTTGAATTTAGTTTTGTTTACGAGTGATCTGTAATAAAGCTGTTAATAGATACATTTGACTACAGAATTTAATGTAGGTTAAATTCCTTTTGTCTATCCAAACATTCATAAAATATCCATCGTCAAGTGTATTAGATCTGTATTAGTGTGTAACAATAATCACAACGTTATTAATTTTCATTGGACTACGAAATTAACAACATTTAATATTTTACATTATCTATAGTGAAAAAAATTAATTTGGGGTATTCTAAATAAAGGTTCTTTCTGATGTAATTGAGACAAGCGTAAGATAAATTGATCTTTCGTATATGAATTTGGTTTTAAATTGGATATTTCCCCATCCTAGGTTTTAACCTCATACCTTAATCCGAATCTTGCCCTCCCCAAAAGCTCAGCAAGGAGTCTACGACGAATAATGAAAATCACAAAATTTAGACCAATATTAAAATAGGTGAATATTTGTTGAACAGTTTGATCAGGGTTTTAGTTTGGTTGATGGGGTTGTGAACCTTACCTAACACAAATCTATTGTAAAGATCCTAATAAAAGCTCTGTTTAATATACACCCCCACTCCTTCGACAAAATTATTGAATTATGATATGTGAAACTGTAAATCCAGTGAGGTAATAAATGTTTTTTTACCAAATTTGTCTAAGTAATGAAATTGTGTAAATGTACATAGACAAGCTATTTAGTGCCTTTTCCAGGGGGACGGCCCATAAGGAACAGAAGGAAGTAAGAAAACAATCTTAAATAAGCTCAGTTCCATATGTACATCAAATTTAAGGTCTCTATTAGCTTATAACAAAGCCTTAGTATATAAGCAAACCTGACCTTTAAAAGATGACCGAGTATAAAATGGCAGCGCCAAGTCCTCACCATTATTAAGGACGGGTTCACGGCATTGGACTAAAAAAATGCAGGCCTTTAAGTTGATGTGTATATCATCCAATGCTTACATTTAGGATTTTAATCCTACTCCTAAGGTCCGTGCCACTGCAGAGGAAAAAATACAATACTTGATGGAAAAATTTGATTTAAGAAGCAAATATTTGTTACGTATTGGTATTTTTAATGTACCAAGTTTCATAACTCAGCCAAAATTGGTAAAACAAATTACTAAGCCATACCGGAAATTTCTAAGATTGTATTTTTACCTCGTTTATACTGACATAAGTTAAATCACAAAGTAATAGCTATGTCAAATATTACAGCCATTTTAAATTAAATTAATTGGTTATGAATCATAAAATTTCGCTTATTTTCTTATTATCATTTGTGCCACATTATATAAATAATATATTAAGACCAGAGAGATCACAGGAAAGGGAATTATATGGAGGTATTTAATTCTGTTTAACTATCAAAGTTAAATAACAAGAGTTAATTTTACTAAAAAAATGTATTCATACAAATGTAAAAAATGTGAAAATGAATACATTGCAAAGATTTTACCACTTAGTGTATATCTTTAGTTCAACTCTTGCTCCATTTATAGGTAGAACGATAATTCTATCTGTGGAAGATCACACAGCTTTGGCACGTAGTAACAAATCCTTTGTTTGCAGTTTTAAAGTAATTTCCTATTCTTTGGCTACAGCTCAACTCAATTATCGAGTGTCCTTTTCGTCGTATATGGATCCCGAGAAAAATTTCGTTATTTAATTTATTTTGCACTCCCTATATCATTTAATAAATATCTAATATTCTTAAAGAGGTTGGCAGGCCTCTTTTAGCGTAATTTGCCCCGTTCACTTAGACTATTGATTTGTGCGTGGAACGTATTTATTAGACATAAAATAAGGGGTTGTGCCGCTACAGTACAGAGATCCGGGTAAAATTTCTAGGCAGAACATGGTTTTTAACCCACGACATCGCTGCCATGGATACGAAGTCCGGAGCGCTAACCACTACATTATTGCACCATACTACCACTACAGCATTGAAAGAGTGCTTTGGAGGCGGATGGTCTATGCACAAGTATATTGCTAAAATTTTGCTATTGAACCTTCTGGATACTTTCATAGTGAAGAATTTGTATTCAATATGGTCTATTGGATGTTAAAGTGGTATGTAAACGGTGATATATTTAAATTTTACAATTATGGGCTTTCCCTTCTAAGGGACATGTTTGTAATATAATACTCTATTGTTTGTAACATTTTTTTTCTGATATAAATAAGTAAGAAGAAATATTCAGAAGCGTTAATAACTAATATTTTATCGTATTTTCAATTTCAATTACGAGCATATGTAAATTTATTTTTTATAAGTTTAATTGTTGAATGCATAAAAATTTAAATCATAACTTTTTTACTCTTCTTCCAAGTGTTTTTATAATATAGACTTTATTTATTAATTTTGTTACTTTTTCTTCTTTAAGAGAAATGAATAATTAAAGTTTTGTCAATCTTGTTACATTTTAGTTCTTCCCTATTACACTAGTTGCAAAATAATAGAGAAATTAAATTACAATTTTTATTGATGTAAATATATGAGGACAATGACTTATAAAAAAATTGTCTGCTTTAACAGTAACAATACAAGTTTTTACCTTACTGTTTGCATGAAAATGTAGGCTAGATCGTGCATGACGACCTGATATCGAATGAGAATATATAGGAGATGATATTGGAGCGGAGGAACAAAAGCTTTCCATTCCATTGCAGTAAAATTACGATTTTGGGAATCACCTTTGCATGACGCTTTCGCTGTCCAAATGTTTCAGCCAATTCAATTTGATCCATTCAACATAAAAGTTTATAAATATACATAACGAAATGAAAACTGCAGCTTACCACGTATTCGTATAATATACGACTATACAAAGTAATTTATTCAGTGATATGATTAATGAATATTTGATATGTTATAGACTTTATCACATATGAAATAAAATAACATGTTAAAAGATAATATGTTAAGATGATATGTTATAAGACAAAAATGTGGGAACATTTTTTATATGTTTTTCTTCAAAAATAACTCCTAGCAAGTCAGAAAAACATTTTTTCAAATACATTACAAAATTTTTGTAAATGTGATTTTTGAGGTGGGAAATATTTATTCCACAGATAACTAAGCACTTACCGTAAGCTGGAAATTACAACCCCAAAGAATCTAACTAAACGATACCAATAAATATTCTACTGGAAACCATATTGAAAGGGACTTTTTATCATTATGAACTAAATCAGTCTGTTTATTGTTATCTCAGTAGTACCAAGGGTGTTTTTTTTGTCCTAGGACTGAAAAATCAGCAGAAATATTTTTAGGTCCTAGGATTGAAAAGTTAAGTGTTATTTATTAATTTTCTGTGCAGAATAGTGAAATTCAAATGTTGTATTAAAACATTGTTTGCAAATTACAAAAATGTAAACACTGCATAATACTCACTTTGTAAATATAACCTGAAAAATGCAACTTTATAGTTAATATTTTTAACGATTAAAAGTGTAATTCTGCAATATGGTAAAAAAAACGTTGTTAATTACTCGGAGCAAAAGAGGTTTTTTAGTTCTTATCGTTTTTAAAAACTCGATTGCTCACTAAAAAGAACCACTTTCACTCCTAGTGATGAAAACAACTATTTTGAAGTGAAATTCGAAATGAAATCAGCTAAAATCATCATAGTGTATTAAAAGTGCAAAAAGAAACCCTTAAAAAAATTTATTGTTTTTGTAGGCTAGTGATTTCCTTAGGCCTTGGACATAAATGTTATTACTCCTTTATAACATGTATCCCACGGTAAAAATTCTAAAACTATCTAGATAACTATAATGAGATAAAATTTTGGTTAAGAACATAAAATTCTATAGTCTTATGTAAATATTCTTTCTATAGTCTATGTAAATATTTAATATAAATATTTCTCCAGTATCCCATATCATTAATATTTTAACAATGGATCTTTTGTTCGCTTCTGACAACACGGCGTACCGACGTAGTAGCTTCAGGCGACAATTTGTGTCATGAGGATCAAATATCGGAGAATATTTAACTGACAACCTAACGACGTATCGTTTTAAATTATTGCAATAAGCCTAAAATATCAATTTTAAAATTTATCTATTTAAGTTTAACGTTAAAAACATAAAAAGTAACTATCAGTTATTGTACATGAAGACAGTATTAAAAGTAATCAAAGTCTATATATATTTACATATTTATCCTAACCCAGCCAAAAATAATTAGAATCTTAAAAGTTTAAAGAATTTAATTGATTTTAATTCATTACAAATCTACTCCTGCTATTGGTTTTTATAAACAAAATCCTAGAACAAAACTAATGCAATTATTAATTTTTATATTTATAAAAACACTAGAATTATAGAATTAAAAAGTGAGACTAAAATTTGCTATACTAGACAAATAGTTGCAATAATATATTGATAGTAATTATTTAAAATATCTTGTGCAATTAACATTTAAGATAAAAAATAAAACCTTTTTGAAAAGGTTATTTAGTGTAATATTCTCAATTATTATTCTTTGTGACCAACATACATTTCTTATAAGTGCGGCTAGCATGATTTTATATATATTTTACTTACTTTCAAGACTGCAGAAGTAGATCAACAATCATGTTGTCTTTATAAAGTCAAGCAGATAAGTATTTCACTGCAGTACATTTATCACTCTTGTGTCGCACAGAGCAATGCAGTAGTTATAAATTGGCCCGTCAAAATAATATTATGTGTATTGTAACAACAATTTGTTTATAATATTATTTTATAAAACGATTGGTTTATGAAGTTCTTTAAGCTAATAGAGAAATGTAAACTATGTAATTCCTTATTTAACTAAAAGAACTATGTAGAAATTGTACAGGACTGCTTTCAATCATACATTATTTAGAAGCTTTATGATCATTTCACAACATACCCATCAATAAAAGGTCAAATATAACATTAATTATTTCATTAGTTTAATTCAGTGAATATGCTTTTAATGTATACTTTTATTTTCTACCATTTTTTATTAGGTAATCCTTTCAAGGTAGGGTTTGCGGCATGTTTCTTCAAAAGAGTCATTTAATTTGATGCACATTTGACTTTTGCTTACCTTAACTCCTTAATGTTCACTAAGGAGGAATGGTCATGGTCTGTGACCGGCATCAAATAAATATTAACGTTTGATAAGACTAAATTTCGTGTGTTATAGTATTTGTTTGTTTTGTTTAGTTTTTTTTTTTTTTTTTTTTTTTTTTTTTTTTTTTTTTTTTTTTTTTTTTTTTTTTAATAGTCGGTATCGATGAACTATAAACTGCCATACCACCTTGAAAAATAAAGAAGTTTAATCCACTGCAGTATTTAACTACACAGAAATCGTTACACTGAAGATCTCCGAAAGATTTTAAAAAAGTACGGATCTTCCGTACCTTTAAAACTCAAAACACCATAAGTGGAAAAAAGGGAAAAAGAACAGCTGTGAAGATTATGACAAGGAGGACAAACAGTCAATTTTATTAGAGGATTCAAGAACCACATATCAGCATGGAAGAAAAACAAACCGGAAAGATCCAATGTAGCAAAACATCTAGTGAAAAATGGCAACTTTCAAAATTACTCAAGTAAGATATTAAACACAATTATATAAATTGAAATAAACATGTAAAAATATGGCATATTGATAAATTAACAATTTTAATTCCGGTAGAAGCTACTAGAACATACTCCCAAACATCCGGTAGCCAATAAATTTTAAGAAAGGACCCCATCTTTTTTCCCGGAACTACCTAAACCAATAGTACCTATCTAAGCAAGGACCCCATCTTGTTTCCCGGAACTACCCTTACCAACGGTACCTATCACACAAGGACCTCATCTTGTTTCCCGAAACTACCCTCACCACTGGTACCTATCCAACAAGGACCCCATCTTGTTTCCCGGAACTACCCTCACCATTGGTACCTATCCAACAAGGACCCCATCTTGTTTCCCGGAACTACCCTCACCATTGGTACCTATCCAACAAGGACCCCATCTTGTTTCCCGGAACTACCCTCACCGTTGGTACCTATAAAACAAGGACCCCATCTTGTTTCCCGGAACTACCTAAACCAATAGTACCTATCTAAGCAAGGACCCCATCTTGTTTCCCGGAACTACCCTCACCAACGGTACCTATCACACAAGGACCTCATCATGTTTCCCGAAACTACCCTCACCACTGGTACCTATCCAACAAGGACCCCATCTTGTTTCCCGGAACTACCCTCACCATTGGTACCTATCCAACAAGGACCCCATCTTGTTTCCCGGAACTACCCTCACCAAAGGTACCTATCACACAAGGACCCCATCTTGTTTCCTGGAACTACCCTTACCAATGGTACCTATCCAACAAGGACCCCATCGGGTCTTTTTTGGAATGTCCCCGCATTTTTAAACAATTTTCTATTGAGTTCCCACATAATGGAAATGGTTAAGACACGACTGGTAGTCAAGTGGGAAGTTATTTTATCGTGATCGTTTTCAGTAAGATTATCTTTGGGTCCTTCACCTGCTTATTGGTAGGCTGATAAAAGGTTGTGCGCTCGCTTACATATTCAGTCGTCATCATGTTTCTAGTTTATAATTTTATCCTGCAGTACATTCTTAGACATGTTGAAGGCAATAGAAAATTGTTTAAAAATGCGAGGAGATTCCAACCTAACCTAACCTAACCTAACCTAACCTAACCTAACCTAACCTAACCTAACCTAACTACCCCGCGGCTCTCCCGGCGGGTCAGTCGCGGGATAGCTGTGGGACGGCCTAGGTTAGGTTAGGTTAGGTTATATTAGGTTAGCTTAGGTTAGGTTAGGTGTCTTAACCATTTCCATTATGTGGGAACTCAATAGAAAATTGTTTAAAAATGCGGGGACATTCCAAAAAAGACCCACCCCATCTTGTTTCCCGGAACTACCCTCACCAACGGTACCTATCCAACAAAGATCCCATCTTGTTTCCCGGAACTATTTAAGCCAACAGTACCTATCTAAGCAAGGTCCCCATCTTGTTTCCCGGAACTATTTAAACCAACGGTACCTATCCAAGCAAGGACCACATCTTGTTTCCCGGAACTACCTAAACCAATAGTATATATCCAAGCAAGGACCCCATCTTGTTTCCCGGAACTACCTGAACCAATAATATCTATCAAAGCAAGGATACCATCCTGATTCTTTTAGTCTTGGGTTGGGCCTGGTGATGCTTGGTATGACTCGAAATAGAATGCCACTATAAGATCTTTCATATTTACAATTTTGTATACAATTTCAATGTAAATATATTGATTAATCTTGGAATAAGACTACGTTTTATTATTTCAACCTAACCAAAACTTACATAATTATTATGTTATGGTTTTAATGTTTTGTTACTAAGTTGATTGCATTATTTGTTGTATGACTTATAAAGGATACCTACACGATAACTCATCCAACGACAAAAAGGAAAGTTGAAGACTATAAGTATCTTGAAAAATCGTCTTGATTTATGACCACCTATCGAATGGTATGAATATACTTAACATTTACCAATATACCTCAAGTATTTTATTGTAATTATTGAATCTATTTCAGTGCTTCATATTGGAATTTTATATATTATATACTTTCATAACGACTGTGTAAAGGGAGGCATCACAATTCCGTGAAGATATATAGATAACACCTGTGTTACAATAAATACCTACATATGATTAATTTTCAGGCAGTAAGTATATAAGTAATTAATGAAAGATGTCTTACAATAGAAAAACGTGGTTATAGGGAAAACTGCTTCAAATTGTTGGTTTTAGGAAACGGCTGTCATTAAAATACGGTGCTTAATTAACAAGTAATTCGATGTTTCAAATGTAAAACCAATTGTAAAATTCTAAAGAACAAATCCATTTTTAAGACTGTATACTACATATGATAAATAATATACAGTAAGTAGTTTATTTACAGAATCGTTGAATGGATTAATGTAATATGTTTACGAGAAAAGAAGGTGGTACCACAATATTTTACGTCTTTAATTTTGTCTCTTATTGAAACTATCCACGACTATTAAACTATCTACGCTACATTACGTAACTCTTTGTGCACAATAAAATTGTTTACAATAATTTAATTTAATTTTTATTTTGATTTGAAAGTAATATTTTATATTTACAAATATTTTAGTCTCAAGTAAATTTGATGAAACAGAAGATCTACGTCCTTTCAATTTATTCGTTATTTGATTTGCTATTTGTCAATTTACAAGTAAATGCTGACTTAGGAATATTTTTTATGGTTGAAAGGAGAATATTCCATTCTTTATATGGGTTACTCTATAATTCATTTCAGATTTTTATTTCAAAGGAATAAATAAATAAATAAAACTAAAGTAAAAGTTATAGAAATATTTTTTTTTTTTTAAGAGAGAAAACTTTATTTAGATTATCTAATATATCATTTTAAAGACACAAATATTAAGATGACCTTCAATAAATGGTTGTATGTATATTAATGAAGGAAAGTGAAAATGAACTAAAGCAAGTCATTACCGGCAACAAAGGAGCAATTACGTCTTTGTTAACGTCTTTGTAAGATTGTGATGATTACATATTTTAATATACGACCCAAAATTCTAATGCAAAAACACCTCTTGCCATAATTGAATTATATTTTGAAACAAATCAGTATTGGTTTTTAATTGCATAATTTTGATTTTCACTGTACGCTCTTAGTATACAAACAATTGTTTACTCCTCAAATACTTGTTTTTTAGGAAGGTGATACGTATAAGCGGCAACAAATCTAACTATTTATATCGGTACAGTAATTCTATAATTGATACAATTGTAAAGCTTTAGTGTCAGATATTGTTTAAAGGACTTTTAGTTGACTTATAGTTTTTAGTTGAATGTATACGCGAATACATAAATAAGCTAAATTCAAGAACGGTGTGTATCAAGTTTTATGGGGCGCAATACCGATGTAAATGCATTGATAATTAAATATACTCATATCGCAATAGTCTATGTATACTGATAGGGCACAAAGTACAAGTGGCATGACAGAAAACTATTTTTATTTATTTATTTTATGGTGGATTTATTACAGTTAAAAAAGTTTGATTACCGCTCGATAAAACATCTTCTTTTATATTTTTTTTATTATAATGTTGCCTGCTGTTATGCCTGTATAGGAAGTTTTTTATTTACAGATGATAATTTTTAGTTATAATTACTTACAATTTTTTTCAATTACGATTTGTATTTTATCAATAGTGAGAAATTAGTTCAAATTTTAAAATGAATATTTCCTCTGAATGCTTAACCAGACTCAAATATTCAGAAATGGGAACTAAGAATCAAGACGATAAAACCAAAGTGCAAAAAGGTCTCAATAATTTAAAGTGCTAAACATGACAACATTTTGATATCCAATTCTGGGGAATCATGTGATTGTTAACTTGGCTTGAATATAAGACCTCAGATCTGTGACTAAGTGTAAAACACGCGAAGTATACTGTATTAAGGCTGCGGTCTACCCCAACCAAAACAACAACAATGCCGAATGCCGCCTCGCGGCCGTAGCGCTAGGCGCTGCAGAGGTTTACGGGGATCGTGTTTCAGAAATAACCGATTAAGATAGAGATTAGCTGTTAACTTTTTATAAAAGTAGAAAAAAGGATCTAGTCGGCTATCTTTTTAGAATTTTAAAATAAAATTTCTTATTTCAGCTATAACTGTCTAAAAACAACTGTTTTTTATCGATTTTTAACTGAAGTTTTCTATTATTTTTAATGAACTAACTACAAAAGTGTAATATAGAGAAATTGGTACCGTTATTCTTCTTTAATATGACACCCTATTTATAGCTCTAGGCTTCATTTGGCAGAAGATAACACGATTCTAAAAAAAACCCTTTCATTTGCGTGCGCGCCAGGGGTAGACCGGGGTGGTCCCGGGCTCCGGTCTACCTCTGGCCCGCACCCAAATGCAAAGGTTTTTTAGAATCGTGTTATCTTCTGCCAAATGAAGCCTAGAGCTATAAATAAAGTGTCATATTAAAGAAGAATAACGGTACTAATTTCCCTCTGTTACACTTTTGTAATTAGTTAATTAAAAATAATAGAAAACTTCAGTTAAAAATCGATAAAAAAACAGTTGTTTTTAGACAGTTATAGCTGAAATAAGAAATTTTATTTTAAAAATCTAAAAAGATAGCCGACTAGATCCTTTTTTCTACGTTAAAAAAAAAGTTAACAGCCAATCTCTATCTTAAGAGGTTATTTTTAAAACACGATCCCCGTAAACCTCTGCATTTACAAAACTAAAAAACAGATGATTTAGGCAGTTATTACTGAAATTAGACATTTTATTTAAAAATTCTAAAACATAGCCGACTAGATCCTTTTTCTACTTTTAGAAAAAGTTAACAGCTAATCTCTATCTTAATCGGTTATTTCTGAAACACGATCCCCGTAAACCTCTGCACTACCGTAAACCTAGCGCTACGGCCGCGAGGCGGCATTCGGCATTGTTGTTGTTTTAAATCATGTTTTCCCATGACATTTGACTGGATTAAAGTACAATATATTGTTTAAATTATTTTGAAAATACTTTTATTTTTTTACTTTGTTAGTTGTAATACTGTAATACTGCGCCTGTATTCAGCCTATGAATAGAGGTGTAAAAACAAAGACTGAAAAAAAGCTCTTAATCTTTATTTCATTGCACAATATCGTTTAACTTGAGATCTTTATCAAAACCAACTCTATTGACGTTCAAAAGCAGCGTATAGTTAAGGATAATACCTTGAAACGAATTATGTACGGCATCTAGTCATAGTATATTACTATCTTTTTTGTACCTTTATTTCAACAGACATTCAATTACAATAACAAATATAGTATAATTATAAGGCTGAAGTGGACATGTTGCATAAATACTATCTTAGAATATGAACAATAAGCATGAGTAATACCATGAGTAGTACAACAACCAACCTAAGCAAGGATGTTATAACAAATCATCGCCATATAAATTATAAACTAACAATTCACACAATTGTAAAAAACAAAACAGAACGTTTGAAGTTATATAGGTTTTTGTCCCTAATTTCTAATCAAACATCTCGTTGTTAGTCAGACACAAACAGCATAATTTAAATTTAAATTTACAAAGTTACATAGAAATCTTACTTCTTTTGACCCCATGGTAACTGTATGTAGTCTGTAATTTGAGTGATATTAATTTTTGTCATAACAATGTTTTATAACTAAAAAGTTGTTAATACAGAAGTCAGTGGGCCAAACTAAAAGGCTGCAGCAGTTCTTTCATGTGAAAATCTTTACCATGGTGCTTTTTCACTATTTTATTTTCAAGTTTATGAAGGTTTTGCAGCAGAAATCCTTTGCGAGTTCACTCATAGTTTTCCTCGTTTTACATCTCTCTACACGTAGACATAGAAGAAAATACTGTTTTGTTTCGTAGTTTGGTAAGATTCCAGTTGCAAATGTTTAGCTTTCAATTAATATTTTCAGATGATTTACTCAATGGATAGAATAATGCATTTCCTATACTACAAACAAAATCTTTAGGTGAATACATATAATTATATTCGGAACTGAACTAATGTAAAATTTTAATCGTTTGCTAGTTCCGTGCAAAATCACGTTTTAAATAATCAGCTTATGTTAAGACCCTTTGAAATGAAGCAACCAACTTCAAAGGTTGCTTCAGCTTTCAAAAGTTGTGTTAACTTTGATATATCGAGGAATTCACAATTGTCAAAGAAACGTTCCGAATTAAATTAGACAATTTTTTTGTTTTTATTGTTATAATCTTGACTGATTGTAAAATTTCACTATCTTTATAATCGAAGGTTTATTGATAATAATTTCAATATTTTATTCGAATTATGAAATTTTTTCTCTTTTGGACAATAATTATGATCTGCTTTATTTTCATTCTATTTAACTAACTTAAACTTGCTATGATACTTTTGGCATCACACATGTATAGTCCTCACTGCCATGTATGATTGTATAAATTAGTTATACATCCAGCCAAAGAATTTTTAATTTGAAAAATGAAAAACAAAACATGTACTTAGGATCCTTGTCTGCAAAATTGGGTAGAACCTTGAGGCTGATACCTTGCACAACCTATTTTTCTAACCGATAATTTGGTTTGACAAACCCGATAAAATCAACCAAAGTTATGAAAAATAAAAAAAAATAATTATTTAATAGAATTTTTTGAAGATTAATGGTGTAATCGATGGTATTGTGAACGTCTGGTTCCACAGCTGATGATTGATTACATCCAAATAATTTTCCGCCTTACAATGAGAGCAAAGGGTAAGGGAATGGGGGACGGGTGCAAACTACCCACTTGTTATAAAGTAGATCTGAAGGTTAGGGTTGAAGTTTAAGTTTCTAAAGATCGAAGCAACTTTTTTTTCAAATTAACTTTTTTATAAGCATTTTAAACGTATTAAATAATTATATTTTACTTATTTGATGTGTATAATTTTACCATTGTATTTTAACTCAACTTTTTTGTCGATCATTATTACATCTGCATTTGAAAATATGACTTATTCCATCCGATTTACAAGACTTGACCATAAAAGAGGAAGGGGTTAGTATATATATCTACGGAATCCGTACCATACAAAAAGTACAAAAATTAGTATATTTAAGTTCTTAACGACCAAGAAAAATTTATCTTAAAAACATGGTTATGCAAATTAATTGATTAAAAATATTTTTCTTAAAAGGAAATATTTCTGCAGGTCTTCATTGGAACGATTTAAGGGATTTTCACATTTTATTTCAATTTACTTATATTTACTGCAATATTTCTAATCCGATGTGACAAAGTTAAAATGGTACGTTCCAAATTTCATGGTAAACGCTTTATGTAAGTTATGAATACATCTTACATTTTGCAAAGTACATTACAATTTTAAAGTGGTATAAAATGAATAGGAATATATTTTATCGTGTTCAGTTTGCATTCCCCTGATTTATTAAACGATTATTTTGTCAAAATGGGATCTGGAAATACAATTAACATCGGATACCTTGATTATTATTCAAAACTCCATCTGAAAAGGTAAAATGTGAATTTAATTTTAAAAGTGTTACAGTTAGAGAAGTGAAGGAAGCAATAAATAGTATTTCATCGGAAGCTATTGGCACTGATGGAATATTGCCTACCTGTCTACGGCAATGCCATCTCGACAGAAGACATGGAGAAAATGCAGAGAGTGCAGAACATGTGCGTGAGATATGTATGTGGTTTAAGGAAATTTGATCACATTTTAGATGCGAGGAGGTCATTGGGCTTCTTATATAGTGTCCGTGAACACGATAACTTTTGAACGGAACCTCCGATTTTGATGAAATTTGGTACAGGGGTGTAAGCCAGCATCTACTAGGTTGAGTTCGCGAACCAGAATGATCGGACCATTGGAACGGGGTTTTATGGGGTTTCAAAAGGGTTAAAATGGGTTTTTGGCATTTTTCGGCCTTAATTTTTAAAATTCTTTAAAAATTAACTGAAACCATTTAAAAGAGCTTAAAAAAACAAACAATTTGGTATTTTGAATTTTTATCTTAGCATAACCGGTTACGGGGAAAATAAAAAAATGTGTTTTCCATGTTATTCTTATGGGAAATCAAGAAAAGCCTATATCTTGCTTATTGACATAATTTAATCAATTTGGTATGTACATTATCTAGACATGGTTTAACTTATACTTGCTTACAAAACCCATATGGCAGCAAACCTACATACTCACCCCCATGGGTTTTATGGGGAAAATAAACAGAACACCAAACCTTATAAAATTTGGTATGTACAATCACTAGGTAGGATTTAACTTATATTTACTAACTAAACCCATATTATGGCGGCAAACCTACATACTCTCATCCCCATGGATTTTATGGGGAAATAGAAAATATACCAAAATTCCATTGGAAATTCGCTGAGTACGCAGGTCTGCTGCGACGGGGATATTATTTATTTTTTTATTATTATTTAAGTTGGTAGCGGGCTATGGTAGCCATACTATGTGTATATATATACCACAAAATGATCCAAAACACTTTATGTGACATCTCTCTATGTTTATAGGTTTGTCTCAAATGTTAGAATTCTTAAACAAAAGGTAATAATTGAAAAATGTAAATCGTAAAAACTAAATTGTAATGGTTTCCAGGAACAAAAAAAGTTTTTACCTCTGTTGTTGTTCACTGCTATCATTGTTAAACGCCTGTAAACACAACAAAAGCACAGTCCGATGATAAATGGTAGCTGTGTCAATATCAGCAGTTTAAACACTGGCGCTGTAAAAAACTCTGGCTATTGTAGCGATCAGATGATGTCAAAGGCTACTAAACATTCACAAAACATTCCAGGTTCACAACAATGATTCGGACATTTGTTCAAATCCACGGCTTGTTTATGCATTTTTCGTTTTAATTACAGTTGAACAAACCTTCCAATACATTACTTTGTTTTAAAATGCACTAATTAAAATTGAGGAACTGTTTATATATTGTTAAATACTTTTATAATTCTTATTTAATATTTTAAACAGTCTCTTAATCATGTAAATAGTACAAATATTAGCAAATGTAATGCAAACATTTTTTGTACTTCAGATGAATTTTTATAATATCGTAGTGTTATTAAAGATGTTCATGGTTAAATGCCATAGTAATTTGTATATTCAACGTTTTCTATCACCTTATATTTTGAATGCTTTAGCCATTTTGAAGGAATTTATTCTTCATTTAGCTGAATAAATGAAGAATAAGCATTTATTCATTTATTTAGATGGAACAGTTTGTAAAGGTGGAAGCTGGATACCCGTATAATTAATACGTGAATTCGTGAATTCTAGTACAAAATTAATTTATTTTCATTATTTATCATCTTGTATACTACATAATAAAAAGCTACTATTGTTCTTCATTTATTGCATTGACTACCTTAAAATTTAAAATAAAACACAAAATTAAATTCAATGTAAAGTTGATTACACTTAGGTTTATAAATTATAAATGTAGTCAACCATAATTTAATCTATTTAAACCAAATTGAATACGGACTATTATAACTGATACGTGATTAAATGCAAATTGCATCCTCTCGTTTTATCTGCAGGCGTCATAAGATGGTGTTTAATTTATAACGTAAAAGCCATTTTGTGATTAATGATAAAATATGGGGTAAAATCACTTTGAATATTTGCAAATATTTAAAGTGTTTCATTCAAATTCTTCTGCTTATCATTTTGTTTTTGGTAAATTTAATTACAGGTAGGTTAACGTAATAATTAAAGACTAAGATAAAATCGTCACATAAAACTGAATGATCAATTCGAAACATATAATCAGTGGATTATTTCAACATTATACTGTGATGGACTGACAATAGACATACAAGCGTCAAGGTGATGTGACGTCATAGGCCCACCAGAAACAATGGTTAGAAGAAAAGTCAACAGATGTTTTCGAGGAAGTTTGGTTTAAAAACTTGTGAATTCTGTTTAGTTCTAAGAAACCAAGATTAATTCTGAAACAATAATTATGTTCAACTTTTTTTACAAAATGCTTTGTTTATAATATTTTGAAATTATATTACTTGCCAACCTAATAGTATAATGGAATTTCATCTTTAGCTTGCTTAGCACACTATTCCCAGGCCCCTATTTTAGTTTGAAATAAAAGGTTAGAGTACGTATAAAAGATCCAAATCGATGCAATCGAAGGAAAGACCAACGTACTTGTCTGTTATAGGCATCAACCGTTTTAGATGTGGTCTAGTAAGGTCAGCTCAGTAAGGTCAT